>LD349714.1:55359-68669 GCA_001465055.1 Ptychodera flava
TTTTTTTTAACTAGTACAATAAAAAGATTCAAATAGTAAAGACATAATACTTACTTCTAGAGGACAAGTCTATACCAAAGTCAACACTTTTAAATAGTAGTGGTTGGCCAGGGTATCCAAATTTGACAGCTGGAGGAAAAAATCACCGGGAAAAATATATTATGCACAAATTTAAAAGCATAATCAATAAATTGTAGGTGTAACAAACCAAAGCAGTGCATATGTCTTTTTGCTGTATCTGTTACTTTTTTCCTTTATTCTTACAGTTCTTACAACATATGTGATGGCCCAATATAATAAACTCCTATAATTCTAACATCACAGATGCAGCTATGCTTTTCAACCAAGATGTCAAATCATTGATGTACTTCAAAAGAAGTTTTTGTAAAACACTTACAATGTAAACCTAGGATGGGAGGATTCAACGGCGGAGGATCAGGGAATGTGAATTTCACTACATATTCCTTGGGTTTCTTGAGAAGTTCAACTGGCTCATTATCTTCCGGTTCCATGGCTCCCTTTTTCCGGCCTTTTTCCTGTTTCCTTGTTAGGGCTTCCTTAGCTTTCTTTTCCTGTATGCCATCAAGATTGGAGTTAGATTTTCACTGATGCTTTGCTCAAATAAACATTTTACAAAGTTTTTAGTGGCCACAGTGTACAAGCATAATGAGAGAATCATCACTTCCACGTACACTGAATGTAACGACTGTTGAAGTTCCATTGTGTTGAATCCATATGTGAAAGGAAAACGTTACATGTACCTGCTAATTGAGGTACCAAGTCAGGATCATAATGCTTTCAGGAACTAAGACAAATGTTCAAAGATCTCAATTGGATGTGTGACACCAAATTATTATTACAAATACATTATATACAAGTAATACATACTATCATGGCTGGGAAATATCTACATGTAAAACTCTCTCCTTCTCTCCTGTGTCTCTCCCCTTTTGCTCTCATACATATCGAATTGTACAGCTTGTATTGAGTGACTGTTTGCACATAATTAACTCTTAGTATTCAGCTATGATGACAAAGAATAATCTTTACCGCCCTGATATGGGTTTTGCGGACCGATGTTGTACGGCAGAAGGGCCCAAGCGTGCGAGGGCCCGTACGCCATACAGCCGAGGTTTGCGAAACCTGTATCAGGGCAGTACAGATTTATCATATACCTTACGGAATGATAAATATGTAGTTAAAAATACTGTGCAAAGATTCGGAGATAGAAATACATGTGACATTAACCATTTATTGTCATTTTTATAAATTTTTCATAAAAGTGATGGCTGCATCCCGTCATGTATTGATATACATAATGACGTCATTTGTTTACCAGTAGTGACTTGTACAGCAACATACGTATACCAACAACAAATGAGGCGTAAATCAATGTGTAAGAAGAACGGCATGTTACTTATCGTAAATTACATTACACCGGCAGCCAGATGCGATCATCAGCAAAACGTTTGATTAGAAGAAATATGGTGCCTTTAAGTATGTGAGAATTTTGTGATGAAATGACTCGAAGCTGGACGACAGGAGAGGGCTAGGCTTAGCTTATCTGTTGAATGCATTAGGGAAAGACTGCATTAAGTTGCATGGTACCTGAAACCCGGGTCCATGCCTGACCAACTTGGGTGACAAACAGAAGACTTTTAATCCCCCCAAGGTGTTAATGTTCCATCGTTATGTTTATCTTATCCAGCTGGTGCTATTGTAGTGCCATTGTAGGAAAGGCAGGTCTGTGAAATTGATCCCCTGATAACTAAGTAGGGAAGTAGGGTATTCCTACGTTAATGGAGCTTTCCCGTAATGGATCGCACTCTATCTGATTTACATTTCCAAATCTTTCAAAAACGCAGACATCATTCGATAGCGTGCTTAGTCAACACTGGATTTTAATATGAAACCCTGAGAAATATCACCTGATTTTGCTAACTTCACTGTCGCCCATACGAACAGAACGAGGAAGTGTTCAAATCTAGTGATGGCTTTGTTTATAAACAGAACGTCAGCTGATAGCAACGCGCAAAGTAAACCAGAATGAAGCTAGTTCTGAAATGCAAGCGCTTACCAATATTTGGGCAAAGTGTGGCAAAGTGTGCCTGGGCGTGATACAGCAACTTATTACACAAATGTGAGGGTGTTTTTCCCCATAACGTTAACACAAGAGCGTGGCTGGAGGTATACGATAAAAACACTTACTGCTTGTTTAGACGACTTTCCATGTGCCTTCATTTCTTTGAGTCTCTTTTCCTAACAAATTGAAGGAAGGAAAAAATAAAGTGATATTGCTTTTAAAAAGATTTGGGATGAAATGATGTGAAGAGATATTAAAGGCAAACGTTTGGCTATTATTTTAGACATTAAAAAACTTTGCAAAGTTCAAGTCTTTTAAAATCAGCGTCAAATCACAAAAGTCAGTAAAAAATCACTGTGTTTGCATGTGTGTCTGAAAGAAAAGTCTGAAAATCATGTAACTATATGTTTCTACAGTGATTCGAATCAGTCATGTCTGTCAAAATGTCTGAATTGGTCATGTCTGTCAAAATATCAGTAGAAATCTAAATCTTAAAGGAAAACAAAACAAACGCGAGTTACATTACAAATATTATTCAGACCATCAAGAGAACATATTGTATGAATGAACAAAATCTGACTAACAAGTGAAACTTGCAATAGTCCAATAAAGATTTCACTTTTTAAAATTCTGTCTTATTAATTAACACATGGAGATGAAGTAAGATATTTGTGACAGTAATAGCACATCAACATTTCAACACAATGCATAAAACATAAAATCTCACCTGTTTGTCATAATCTTTCTGTTGCTCTTTCCTTTTTTGCTTCAACATTTTCTTGAATGTGTCTAGTAAAAAAGGTAGGTATGTAAGATATCATGAAAATTCTCACATAAAATACATAATGTTTTCACTTTCAGAATTGATGCAGGCAAGACAACTCATAGAGACAGCTGAATTGTCAAAAGAGAAATTTTGAAAAACCTAAATTTTGGACTGTGTCACAAAAAACTCTGGTGAAGTGGTTTTGTGAGAATGAAGAGGCTGCAAGACTCCCCTTGGTAAGACGATACCGAAGGATTCAATGCGCGTTGGTCGCTATCGCTGGCAACGTTCCAAACGCGCACTTTTGCACATGCGAAATCTTACCGTTCCGTTGTTTTCTATGGATTTTTGACTCCTGCTATTTTGAAAATGCTCAAAATCCTTCAACTCTCTCAATTGTAAACCAATTTAGCTGACTTTTGGTAGGATTATTGAAGTTATACATGAGAATATAGATAAGCGTGCGTTTCTAAAAATTCGGGGCCGTTTGTGAGATATCGCCGTAAAACCCTTCAAAATTTCACAAAATGACAAGTACTGTAGATATTTTCCTGTTCAAAAATCGTTTGTACCTGAACAGATAATCTAATCCATGCTAGGGGCTCTAAACAGGTATCTCACGTGTTACATTTGAAAATTTTGGAAAATTTGGTGCAAATTTGTAGAAGCTGAAATGTTTTAAAATAGAGCTGTGAAATTTGTATCTGTGTGATGTAACTGATCAATCGTGTGACTAACCTGCGTCTTTTGGAATAGTATGGTTCTGTAAATCTTTATTTTGCAAAGAAAACCATCAAAACTGCACTTTGATTGATTTTGGAAATTACCCCTAGCCAACCATTGCTTAGCAATTTGAATCCTTCCGTATCGCCTTAAAAGACAATGGTAGTTGCATTTCAAACACTTACTGTAATTGCCCTTGTAATAGTAAAGCTTTTGTTGATCTGTGAGAAAGAAAAACGGACATGGGGTAAGAACTATTTTCAATCAAACACAGCATACTGTATAGTATACATGCTCCTACAACTTACTGTAAGTACAGTCTAATGAATGTTCAACCCACCCATCCTCACAAAGACCCCATCTAATACATGTATGCTTTATAGCTGCATTTCAAACCTAAGCATCTTTCTGTTATTTACTACTGCTATGGCAATATCAATTCTCAAAGTGTCCATCTAGTAAGGCAAACAAGTGGGAAAGTGATTTTCAGCAAAAAATAGGATGGCTAGACAGTCCCATATACATTACGTTTACTTTTTTGTATGTCGCATAGATAACATTGTCGATAAAAAGAACTGAATCGTTTGAGTGTTTAGATAGATCACACTACGGAGGTGCCGAAATACTCTTTCATGTGACACTCCACTCCACTGTTTATCCTTGTGTGTCTATAAAAATAGATTGGCATCAGTATGTATGTCATATTATAGTTTGTTTAGCCAGAGTGCTGTCCTAATTAACTTCGGTCTCTACAATCAATTCGATGCAAGTAATTTAGCACTTCCCTTGTGTATTCTATCCAGACACTCAAATGAGTCGCTTCTTTTTATCTACAATGTTATCTACAAAACTTGTGTGCAATGAACAAAAAAGTAAACGTATATGAGACTGTCCAGCCATCCTGTTTTTTTGCTGTATTCCACAGTGATCTGCTATCTGGAAATTACTACATCAGTTATCTCTTGTAGAATACTGAAAGGTAGTTACAAGGGAACACAGCAACATCAACATTAAATATGATAGAAATTAACAACCTATCATCTTATGTTGCAGCCACTCTATCCTGTACCTTTCATTTCTAGTTCAATTTCAAATATTTACTTTACAACATAACAGATTATTCAAGGTTAGGAACAAATCCAGGGCATCGTGTCAGTTTCACGTCATACCTCTTTCTTAACATATACCACACAATTGATATATCTGATTTTATTTCATATTTTGGCAGATGAAAACAAAAGTAGCAGATGGGTGCTCTGTTAGAGGGGGATGTTTTCAACTCAGTGATGGAAAAAGTACCTACCTAAATGTATAATATCTGTACATACATCATCTAAAAATTGCTGGTCATGGGAAACTACAAGAAGGGTCTTCTTCCAGTTTTGGAGATAACTGAAAATGGGACAGCATGATAAGCAATAACAGATTTGGTAGGACAACAAGTCAACCTTGTACATGTAAAGAACATTAACAATTTGGGCTAATGATGACCAAGAAAGGAGTGATGCATAAAGTGTTCACAGAAGGAAGTACTAGCTTTCAAAAAAAGCACTTCCTGCCATATCAACCCTGAGAAGTTTGAGGGTCAAAAGTTTCAAGGAATTCCTGTATACAGATCTCATGCTATTTGACAAACCATTGCCATTTCAAAGACTCTCACAGCACCATGGTGTAGCATTTTCTACACTTGGTAATTTTACATGAATTACAAATACTCAGGACATTCACAGGTATGGGTCTAAATAGTGCCTCAATTATGAGTTTTATCTGTTCATCCCTATTCGCTATAAACAGGTCCACAATGATAATGAAGGAATTGGGTCCAGTTGTATAGATTCT
Source organism: Ptychodera flava (assembly GCA_001465055.1). Classification (NCBI taxonomy): domain Eukaryota; kingdom Metazoa; phylum Hemichordata; class Enteropneusta; family Ptychoderidae; genus Ptychodera; species Ptychodera flava. The sequence goes on from LD349714.1 coordinate 60,771, forward strand.
GAAATAGAGTTGCACTTACTTGTCAAGCCAAATGACAGCATTGAGGTCTAAATGATTTGTGGGTTCGTCAAGTAAAAGTAGAGTTGGTTCCATGAAGAGAGCCCTGACACGAAAAAAAGATAAGTTTCAATTCAAATTTAAGAAGAATGAGCAAACAATCATGGTATGTTGAAATGCGTGTCACCAAGTACATTTGATGAGACTGTGAGCACAAATGTGATGCATGACTGAGAATGTTGGCATCACCATGGTTACTCTCACCAAGTATGGTAATGCCATGATATTGCCAATCAGACATTACAGCTTATACAGATCTACAAATGTGTCAAGGAAGTATCAAGATTCCTGATTTGCAGCATTATACATACATTGACTGAATCTCATCATTTGTTATTTATTTTCCTGACCTATGATGTGTTGTCAACAAGACATCGCTTCATGAAGTCTAAGTGTTGATTGTCAGCATTGACTACCTGTGAATAAGTTTTTAATTCCATGTGAGTTTTACTTTACGGTTGTAAAAAATTCAACCTCACTTTAACAAAACACAGACACACATTTCTGTGCTTATAAATGGTAGACCATACTACTCAATTGTGACAAAAATATAGATGCTTTAGCACCATCACCACCAACAAAACGAATATTTATCAAACATGATTCACAATAAACAATTGTGAATCTGACTTCTAAGCAAAACTCAAATTCCTGGTCAGATCTATGTCCAAGTACTGAACCACTTGACGTTGTAACCCACAGCTTACTGTAAATTTCACAGCGCCTTGAAGTGTTTCCTACAAAAATTTGCAAGTATCACTGCAGCTAGAAACACAGGGAGCTATCCCCTTACCTTGCTAGCGACACTCTCATCCTCCAACCTCCAGAGAAATGTTTTGTTGGTCTGCTCTGCATTTCCTTTGTAAACTGCAAACCCTGAAGTCAAGAGAAGTTGTGGATACGTTCATCAGTAGTTAGCTTGAATCAGACACATGCACTACCAAAACTACTGTGAATACAGTGAATTCTGTCTGACCAAAATACCAAGAAAAGAGAATGCACACTGTAACTTTCAAATCTCTCAGTAGCAATACATTCATGTTTTGATATACCAGTACTGGAATTTCACGTTGTAAATGTTGGTCCTTGCTTGTCCCTGCTATGCATGTACTTACACAAGCAGTGACTCTAGCATGTACCAAAGTCGGTAATGCAAATGTAACTGCCTACCCATCTGCTTGGAGCAGGTAAAATTTTTGGACGGGCAGGTGCAGTTTTACAGTTGGACAGTTTGAAATATCTTCTGATATTTGATTTGCTGATATCATAGGCAAAGTTACTTGGTACTATATACATGATGAGACATGATCAGCAGGGCTAGTACATGTACATCGCTCCAACAGGCTGATTTTCAATGTTACTGGCTTGGATGTCTCATTGACATATTCCATGAATTCCCTACACTGCATTACCCCATTTAATAATCCCCCTCTTCTTATGCCTAGAAGTTTTCTGAGATGCTACTGATCAAATGCACATGGAAACAGCTATGTTACTTTTGATAGGTGGCTGTATGCTGAATTTGTTGTCTACCCTGCAGTACTTTCTTGTTTTATTTAGAAACCATTGGCACTTTAATAAGAGTTTCACAATATCCTCATGAAGGATCGATCCAACTAGCAATTGGACAATTCATATTCTGTTACAAGAAGATCTGTAGGGTCCACAGACTATCATTTTCATAGACTAGGGAACCTTCACTCGTGGACAGTGACTGAATTTTAGATTCAAAGACCAGGTAGAGCTTCCAAACATTACACATGCTATACTCACTGCTAATATTCTTCTAGCCCTGGCTTCTGCCGATGCTGCTCCGATAGCGTCCAGTTCCTCATAGACTACTTTAAGTCTCTCTGTGACAGATTCATCACCCGACTCACTTTTTTCTATAAGATCTTTTTCCTGTTAAATTTGGAGAGAAACAGGATTACTCTTCAGGCAACTGCCTGGGTATCTGAAAGAGCTGACTCCATAGATGTGTTGAGTACACTGTGCTTGTGATGACTCTTTCTACAGTACGGCATTATAATTAACCCTTTCACCCCCAGTTCCCTGTGTACAGGTCCAATTTTACCATAGAAAACAATGGATTTGGGACAAACCATGGTGGTGAAAGGGTTAAAACATTCCCGGCCGATGAAAGGCATTGTGTCTGATCTATACCCATCTCCTCTTCCCCTACACACATGTTTGGAACTGTGAAAAGCTACCGTACCATACCGACAAAATTATGATTAAAAGACAGCAACTTGCTGAAACAGGATGCTGGAAAATTACTCTACCAACAGGTTTTTTGGAACAAACTCTTCATTATGAAATCTGAATAGTAATTGATTTCTGTGGAATAATGATCAGGACTCCAATAAATGCAGTGAATTCTGTTTGTAATGCTCACATTTCCATTACCCACAGCCCCAAGTTACACACAAGATTCCCTAGTCACAGGTCTAATGCTTTGACACTCACCTCAGCCAATAACTTTAATCTCTTAGTGTCAGCTTTTAAGACTGCATCTATGGCTGGTGTGTCATCGGCAATAACCTCTGCAAGACAGTAATGTTTACAGCCATTCGTTAGAAACAAAACAAGTACTGACTACACAATGGTGGAAATGATACAAGACTCAAGTGTTTTTCTTCTGACTAAAGCATCGTATGAAAATGTAAACAAAACAGTTACATTCACACTATCATGGCATATTATTCCTTGTAGGTGCACTGCAAGTGTTGGAAGTCATTACTACATCCTACTATTTCTTCTGCAAGAATTATAACGCATTATCCTCATTAAAAATCCTAGGAAATTCATGCCCTGAGCAACAACGCCAATGATTCACATGGTGAATTTCAGTACTTACCTTGTTCACAAATCAAGACATCTATCTTTGGTGGAATTGCGAGGAGTCTCTTGGCTATGTGATTCAGCAGTGTGGTTTTGCCGTGACTGACAGAAGGAGATAAAAAAGAGTTTTGTGAAAAAGCTGCGTACCTGAGTGAACTTCAATCTCCTCTCTGCATAAATATTCACAGCACCCACCCTCTCTGGGTCATGAATATTAAGCCTGTACAGCTATTACTGGAGATCAAAGGTGTGTTCATTTGGCAAAACAAGGATTCGTTGAAACTAGATTGGATCATTTATAACTTTTTACCACTGTCGCATAAAGATGGCATGCAACCAGAATTATACATGTATCTGTCTTCTTGTTCTAGACAAGCGATTTGCAGTTTTGGACAAGCAGGATATGTGTACATGTATGTATGTGTACATTGTATACATTGAAATTTTCAGTTAATGTCAGAACTTGCGTCTCCTTGTGCGACCATACCGGTACATATAGCAGCTTCAATTCACAGACCCTTGAAATATTTAAGATTCCTTTTATTGCACCAACTGGGAATGAAATTGAAAAGAATTGTTGTGGAGCAATTTATTTATAGGCCACAGTATAAGAATACCAGATAAGACAAAATACAAAAGAATACTTTATGTAAGTTATGACTGTGACAGTCGAGACTCACCCATTTGGTCCGACGAGACCGTAGCGTCGTCCCTGAGCAATGTTGAGTGATGCATTTACAAAAAGGTCTTTTCCTCTGGCAGATATTGAGAACTTCTCGATCTGGACAAAGAAGAATATACCAGGAAATTACATTGTGATTTTCACAGTACAAATGAAATATTCTGCGGATGAATTTGTTCTGGATGATTCGCATACTGATGCACTGCCACTAGGGGGCAGCAGAATTAGAAGATGAGTATGTTTGTCTTTCAGATACATTTTGGTAGGGACTGCGACGTACAACCAACATGAACCAGGTGAAAGCAATCATACGTACACTGTGGTGACTGGCTATGAGACAATAACAAAGGACACAATACAAGCATGTACATGTTACAGGATAAGGAATTCAGGACGGGAACACATTTTGAATCAGCATAAAATAATAAACTACTGGCTACATATTGCTGGTATGTTTTGGTCATGAAAAAATCAGTAGAACTATCAGTGATCCTAGCAAAGTTCACTTTCTCATCACAAGTTTTTTCAACTTTCCTTGCACATCTGTGGAACACTGTTCAGATTAAGGTGAGTGCAAAAAAATGGGCAGTTCATCACTGAATTAAATCCCTTGTAATAGGCTGTAAGTAACCACTATTTAGCAACGCAGCATTCCACATGTTTGCTTTCAATTGAAAAAGTTGTGACTTCTGAAAACTTTGACAGCTGTAACATTAAGAATAGACTTGGTTTATAGGCTACCTTGATGTCTGTGGCATTCTCAAGCAGAGCTCCTTTGACTCCGGAATCCTGCTGTGATACTGAAAACTGGCTCTGTAGATCTAGGTCTTGAAGCTGTTGTTGGAACTCTTGCTGTAGAAACAAAATTCAGTGATAAGCAAAAGCTTGTGTCATAAGACAGATTGGCCATCTCATTCTTTGTTCTCCCAGAATGAGTTTACAGATCACAGTGACTAAGTTGAATTTAATCGACAGTACGTTATATTTTTCAGTGAACTCATTGTCAATAAACTTCCTTCAACAAATATTAACAATTTCCCTGCTAGGCCTGTCACTTTCCCATCTACAAAATCAGTTAAAAGCTTGGTATGCTACAATTGGTTAAGTCAGTAAAAGTTACATTTATAACTTTTTTTTAAAGGCCTGCAAATGACATGATTGGTTAAAATGCAGCATATGGGACACGTTTCATGCTGCGACTGGTTTTAAGGAACATGACCTAAGTATGGTGACAAACTCAGCAGGATGAGGGTTAATTTGATAATCATCATCCATTCAAAGCCTATAGATGCCCCTGATCTGAACACAGATCTTGATTTTTGAATTATCAAAGCATTACATTTCTTTGTTATTCTGAAATCCAATTTGTTTCATCACATATTATGGTAATATCATGAGCAGGTGATAAGCATTCAACATGCCAAAAAGAGGTTAACAACCAAAACTGAAGCAATGCTTATGCTTTCTATGGCAAACTACTAAAGCCAGTCTTGTAGAGATGTCTTGAAAAGTAAGAATTTTGTTCAATATGATTTCCTGGCAAGGAGCCATGCTACCTGGCTGAGTGTTCCAGGTTCATCATATATTAGTTAACAACTGTTAATTACTGTCTTGTTAACCTTGGGCTTGGTACAAATAATTGTTGTTATTTGAACTTCTCTGTCAATAACCCTCCACAAAACCACAGACAGGACATGCTTGGGTGTCCGCTCATTGATCCCATCCAGGTATCAACTGAGAGAAAGTACTGGAGTTTTCCCATTTTTCTTTCATTCATCTTTCATGACAGGTCAACTGACACATTGGTCAGTGCCTGAAATTTCTTTGTCAATGTTCAAGATTAGGATTTTGTGTCTGTAATTCAAAGATTTAACATGTATAAGTGTATTCTTTCTTGTAATATCAGGGTCCACCCCATATACAAATGTATTCAACACTAAAATGCATTTATTGCCATCTCACCTGTTTCTTGAGTTTCTTCTTTTCCTTGTTGGTCATCTTCTTGGGTGGTTTGACTTGGGCAACTTCTAAATATGGATGTAATGACAAATTGAGTACCGTTATCATTATTTTCACAAAGGTGACACATTCTCACTTGCCGCTTACTGCAAAATTAATTTTGCTTTGATAAATTTACACCATGTATTTCAGGCACTTGACTAGAACTGGGTTTGGTTGAAATGAATAACTGGCACTCACCTTGAAAATAATAACAATCACCTTGAAAATAATAACAAAGTCAGAATCTAAATAACAATATCTCCAGTGACTGTGAACAACCAATTACAGTATTACACAACTACGTACGCATGGTTTTTTTTGCAGAGGTCAAAACACAAAACAATTGAGTGAAACCAAAACTTGGAGGTGAAAGGCTTCAGCTTATTGTATATCAAATCTGCATGAGTGGAACATGCTTGAAGTTCCATTAGACATTCTCTGGATATCAAAATTTTGGTTTTAGTGGGACAAGCTACCCCAAATGTACTGATGTTTGTAATATAAAATGGTCCTATCCCTATCTACTTGGGGAAAAACTACTTTTGAGTTTCACAAGAGTGACTACAAAAACTTCATCAGCTTCACAAGTTTCAAAATGCATCCACACAAGTAGCAGACAGGAAAAGTACTGTAAACATTTCAGTGTCCATTCTGCGTTATCTCTTCACCACCACTTTGGTACATTGTTTGAACCAATCCCATTCTTTTCTATGGGAAAGTTAGACCTCTAGAGAGGCAAAATGGGAGGGGTAGGGGATTTAAGGTAGAATGTGCCTGGGGGGCAGATATTTATTACTCTCAAATTTTTCATAGACCTTGAAGTCAGAAATATCATCACTAAGGTTTTTGACAATGAAAAGGTCAATTTTCGCCCAACAGAGTTAACACAAGGATGGCAACCATTTTGAATTTCAATTAACAGTGTGTATATAAAGGTAATTTGTTTCCCCAGTTCAAAACTTTGCATTAGTGACCTGATATTTATTCTTGATTTGGTAAGAAAATGGTTGAAAGTTTCACTGAGGAAAGCTTGAGCAAAAGTTTTAATCTTTCACTTTTGAGGTGCGTACTACTTCAACACAACTTACCAGCTTTTTTCTCTTCTTTGCTTTCCCCTTCCGTACTTTCAACTTCGTTTCCAACACCTTCATCACTGCCCTGGTCTGACATATTGTCATTATTTTTCACTTCTCCCTTTTTCTCATTTTTTTCTGTAGTTTCCTCTTCTACATCAGCATTCTCATCCTCATCTATACCATCAACGTCACCTCCAGAATCAGCATCATCAAGGTCTGCCAGCATTGCAAACCCACCTGAACAAATGAAATGCAGATAGATAATTTTCTATTCATCAACATTACATGTTATTCTTTGCAAAAAATACAAATACAAAAATTTCATTACAATTTTGAAAAATCTGATAGAAGACACCCCTAGGATCAAGAGTATAAGTTCAAAGCAATCCAACAAGAACTTTGGGAGAAAATGATTTTTTGACAAAAAATGGAAAAACTTGCCCCAAATATACAAATATGAAAATTTCACCACAATTTGAACAAATCTGACAGAGGCTAACCCTGAGATCATGCATACCAAGTTTCAAGGCAAAGAGACAAGTACTTTCAGAGGTTTTTTGACCAAAAAAGGGGAAAAATTGCCAAAACAATACAACTCTCAAAATTTCACCACAATTTCAATCTGAACAAATTTAACTACAATCCTCATAAAGAACCTGCATACCAAGTTCCAACCAAATCTGGCCTGTGGTTACAGAGTTTTAGCAATTTGCTGGATTTTCCCTTTTTTAATTCATTTGCATATTTTTGACACTGAAATATTCATTTGATCAAATTAATATCACCACTCCTGGGTGTACCTGTACACCAAAAATTAAGATGGTAGGTGCTGCAGTTTTGGAGTTTTTGATGTGGACTGACATACATCTGCACATACCAACATACATACATACATACATACGTACATACATACAGATGCCGCCGACCTACCATATAAGCTCTCTTTGGTATATATACATATTCCAAATGTGAGCTAAAAAGGGATCTGAATTAAATCTTGACTGATGATCAGATAATGATAACTGTTTGCAGAAATGCAGGCTTATGTAAAAACCCCATACCCTATTTTGTATTTTAGAGTAAAAAGTGCTGAACTGTCATTTCCTACAAAATAAAGGACGGTGACCCCATCCCTTTTCTTTATTTTTCTATTATTTTAATATGCCGGAATTCAATAATTCAAAAGTTTGACAATAGTTTCAATTTTTCTGCTGATACATCCTTCACAGTAGACCTTGGTTT
>LD349714.1:105854-118360 GCA_001465055.1 Ptychodera flava
TATGTAAAGTGTTGATTCACCAAGGCGAGACGTACCCCTAGTCTACGTGTCTTGCTCCAGCACTGGCGTGGACAGACTAATTTGACACTGCGATCTTTTGATGCTACATTTCGAGAACAGGGTTTTCATCATCAATCGCTTAAATTCATTTTTGGTAGGTGAAACATGTGGAATGATTGATTATATGTGTTACCATATTGTTCCAATAAAGTTGAGTTCGTTCTTAAAGTAGGGAATCTCGGTTCGGTCTGGTTGTTTGTGTATGCTTATGTGAATCGGAGTTCGAGCTTCTAAAGTTCGGCATTTATAAGTGTAACGCTTATGTTTCTGTTGTTTTGTATGCGAAGGCTGAGTTCACAAAAAACAGTAAGGGTTGGAGGAATTTAGGATGGACTCGATTATATTGGGGGTAGTAGAGGGGGACTTGAAAGGTTTGCTCTACATAAAGGGGGACCTGAGTTTTGGGGGGTTCCAAGGTTTGGTAGCTTATTCAATGAAAATCGAATAATGTTTAAATGTAATCCTATTGTTTTAAAGTAAGTAGCCATTAAACAAGATCTAGAACCATTGTGTCGGATTTCATTTCTTTTATCTCGAAAAATAATCCAAAAATTTTCGTAAAAAATCAAACAAGTAGGCCTAGTAACGGGGAAGAATCTACAACTGTTGATAATATTTTTTCAATATTTCCATGCAATATGACAAATGCAGTTTCTTGTTGTTTCCATACAGTATGCTGAAACACACAATACTCAGTTTGTCGATCCTGTATATACAAATATTGGTGTAAATTGGATTAGAGTCCAGACTGAAAGTCATTTGCCAATGATACAAATGTACAGTACACATACACAGGCTTTGTTAGCAACTTGAATACTGGACAGTTCAACATGCTGTAGGGAGTAGAACAAGAACGCGGTTGTACAAACTAAACAAACAATATTATCAAAATTATCAAAGTTAATACAGTTACTGCCATGCTACTGCCTATGGACTCACTGTCAATGCATATCGGCAGTGACAGAGATACTGTAGCTCTGACAATGAAGTAGCTGAAGAAGAGTTCGGGTCATACTATGCTCATGACAGCGAAACATACTTGCACAAGGGATCCGGCCAGAGAGCAAAACATGGAAGACCAGGAGACTTGACAGTTATCAGGGATTTTGAAGTCTGGCGTAAGAGAATAATCAAATATTAAAGAAAAAGATGGGCTTACAATGCTTGATTTTCTAAATTTTAACATATTCATCTTAAATAATACGAAAGTAAATTTTTGAACAGTGAAGACACTAATTTTAGTGAAAAATGTGACCAAATGGAATTATTTACAAAGTTTCCATTATTACACCAAAATTTCAGAGATTAAAACGTTTATTTGATGAACTATTTTAACCGTTTTAATCTGAGCCAGAACGATATATCTTTCTTCTGTGTTTCGCTGTATTATTCTCATTTCGTCTCGTGAAATGTAATGTTAGCAATATCTAGTGAAACTGGAGATCCCATACTGTTACCACACATCTAACGTTAAAATTCATTGTTGAATTCAGGCGTGTTGTATTTAAGATTATTTCCAGAGTCGATATCATGTATTTTGTTGGTTGTTGTTTGATTATGTAATCGTTTGATGATCTTTCCCGACTGATTCAATTGCTTCATTGTGTGGTCTGATAGTGTACATTGACACAATGTCTGATGTTACCATTGTCGCATTGGCCGGAACTTTGATTGTCTCAATATTCCCTATAAAGTCTGTTGTATCTTTGATGTATGGTGGTTGTTTCTTCACGATTTTTTGGAGAAAATAGTGAATGAATTCTGATATGTGAAAGGTTGGACTGCAGTTTCCACTTATAATTGGGCGTCATTTTGTGTATATTTGGCAGGAGTAGGTGCCAAAGTGGTGTTAACATTTAACTGGATTATTCGCCATGGCCAATCAACACTACATAAAATTGCCAGACATAATTATATATTTACAATATGCACAATATCATATACAAAACATAAACAACTAAGACATGAACGATTTGTGGAGTTGCTTTCCCTTTATTAGATACCAATAAATACGATGAAATGAAATATGGTGTCTTCTGTCTACATGTTCCACATAACTGAACTGAAACGATCGATGTAACACAAATGTGGTAACAAGTGATTATCTATCAAAACAAGACTTCTAGAGAAATTCAAACTAAAATTACATCAATTATGCATAAGGGCTATCCAACACACTGTTTTTTTATTATATGCCTCGTATATCGAACGTCGGGCACTCCATAGGATTCAATGGCAACTCATCAATGACGTCGTGGGCCGCGTAGTCATCATTTGATTGTAAGTGAACAGGAATTAGGCCCTGTTTTCAACTGGACGACTTTTGGATATAAAAATGTTGAAGATACACGTTTTGCATAGGAAATCCAATTTTAATAATTTTTGCAAAAAACAATTGATAAATTGCTTGCAGAACACTGGTTTAAATATACCAATGCGCAATTAGACAATGAAAATCGTTCAGTTTTTTAACGGACTTTTGTCTCAGATGGAAATCAAGCATTTAAGTATCATTTGTAAACAAACAAATATTTGGAGTGAAAACTATGTAAGAGGGGCATGTAATAAAAACCTTGAAGCCAAAACACGGGACTATGTACCCCTGAGGCAGTAGAGCATTTGCCCTCCTTGCATGGTCACCTGCCCTTGGGTACATAGTGCCATGTTTGGGATATGATATACATTATATTCTTGTTTATTTAGCTACAACGGCATTAGACTGGGAAGGCCCCAGTGTGCGTATCCTCAACCAAAAAAAAATCATTTGAAAATCAATGTTGTACTCTCCACAATATGGGCATCATTCGTATTACACAGTTTTTCTAAATATTAATTGTCAGACAGGAAACTTACTTCCCTTTTGGGAGTGGCGGTTTAGAAGGAATTACGGGATGATAACCACATAAACTATGTGTGGTAGTACATGAATATCAAGTATGCTGGGTCTCTCAGCAATCATTTTGTGCTAGAATCCTGTGCTACCTATAAGGAAGCTCAGCATTAGGGAGACTTCAGTAATTACAGGAGGCTGGGGGAATTCCGCGCACACCTGTACCGTAAAATGTGACCCTCCCCCCTTGTCCGACATTCTAAAACTTAACCCTCCCTTAACCACTGCAATGTTCTCCCTAGGAATGACTGAAACAGTATGAGCTAATTTACATAACAATTGGGTTAATTGTTATGTAAGTTAGGGGCAAATTACGGAGGGGAGGGCTTGTGTTTTTGGAGGGACAGTCGCAATTTATCACACAAGCATTTTAGAAGAGATATGGTATTTCATACATTTAAGGGAGGGTCACCATATTTTGTGCAACTATAAGAAGGCACGATGTGGCTGATACAGTGCTTCATCCAAAAATATCAAATCATAATACATGGAGTCTATCAGGCAAATTATTGACAAGTCTCCACCGCAAAACATGCGATATCTGTATATTTTATATATTTGATAATATATTAAATGTACTTTGCTTGAAGTGAGAAGTAACATGGTTGTGTACAGGAAATTGACTTCATCTAAATGTTGGCAGTAATTGATGAAACTATGAATAATTTTTGCACTTGTGTACACTTGATTAGTGTTATTAATGTTCATGATTAGATAAGAGTGGTTTCAAGTCCATGATTGTGCAAGAAATTTGATGTTGGAATTTCACCGAAATGTAGATTTATTATACATGGCAGTCTATGATGAAACTATGATTATTTTTTTTCAATACAAAAATCGGTAAATCTGTGCATTTTTGTTAGCTTGATTATTGATATTAATGTTCTTTATAAGACTAGAGTGGTTACAAATCCATTGTTGTGCAAGAAACTTGATTTTGGAATTTCACCAAAATGTTGATTCACTATACATGGCAGTCATTGATGAAACTATAAATAATGTTTTTCGTTTTCAAAACTAGGTAAATCTGTGCACCTATGTACACTTGATTATGATTACATAAGAGTAGTTTCAAGTCTATGGTTGTGCAAGAATTTGATTTTTGAATTTCACTCATATGTTGATTCACTGTACATGGTAGTCTATGAGAGAACTATGCACAAATTTTCCAATATTAAACTAACAATATCTTTGCATTTATGTTCATTTGATAGTTGATATACACTTTTCCACCATTTGCATATGATCTTGTCGTTGTATTTTATCAGTTTTAACTGTTCAAGATGTTTAATGTAGGATACCACTGCATCTTCAGATATTAAGCTGACAAAAACAGATACTACACATGATCTTAAAACGATTTATCCATTACTGGGTAAAACTCACTGAAATGCCCCAAGGGAGACTCCCTAGACAAGCGTATTTAATGCTGTGCAATCTTGACCGTTTACGTCGACACACACGGGCAACGTCAATCAAACATATTCTATTTTCGTATGGATTTGGCCATGTATGGCTATCTCAAGAGATAGGTGACAAACAGTTGTTCTTTTTAACATTTGAAACACGAATTGCAGATATTTTGAAACAGCAATGGAAAGGTTACCGTTCATCAAAAAGCAAACTACGTACTTCTTCACAGTTCAAGTCTGTCCTTGAACCTGAAATGTATCTTTATTCAAATTGTACACGAAATGTCAGGTCTTTGCTTGCTTTCGATGTCCTGTTCTTCCTCTCGCGATAGAGGAAGGCAGGCATTAAAACATAGATATTTCAGGAAGGCACTGTAATGTATGCTCTGGTAAGTATGTAGAAGATGAGTATCATTTTCTACTTGTGTGTCCTTTATATGCGAATTTGAGAAAGCAATATTTTCCACGAGAAGATATTAATCATCCTCACTTCCAAATGTTTTTTGAGAATTATGAGTGAAGAGGATCCATCAATGATCTTATTTCTATGTAACTTTCAATTGAATCAATTTTGAAAAATACTGAAATGTCGTAGTTTAGTTTTCAGTACGATTTTGTAGTACTATGAACTGATTTTATTCTTATTTTTTCACGAGAAACTCGTGTTTACTGTACTGTATGACTTAACGCTGTATGTCTACTTCTCACCTGTACCACTTTGTTGTACCCCCTTGCTTGTGGGCTAGAGGCTTTGAAAAGCAATAAACGTGCACATATGTGTGCACCTGAACTGAACCACTGCATCTTCTTTGCTTAATTGTGAAACTTGTGGACAATGTATACGTATTTGAAAGTATCGGTGTATTTCATAGTGATTTCCTATTTAGGAAATATCACACAGACAATCAAGGTTAGGCCATAAAATCAGCTTCTGTCAAAAGTGACTCTCCCCAAAAGAAAGGTTTATAAAAAATGACCCTCCCCTTGAAAAGTTTTCTAAAATGTAACCCTCCCCAAAATTCCTCCGGTCAACCCCCCTGTAATTTCTGATGGCTCCCTTAGATATTCACATGCACAAAATTATGTGCTCGTTGGAAAAGTTTTAATATTTATCACAATTTTAATCGAGTTTCAGCAGAGCACTTCAAGTAAGCTGTAAACAAAATGCCAAAGTAAACGGACTATTAATTTGACCAATTGTTCACACCCGACGGAAACCAAAGTTGAATGCTTGACAATAAAATATTTCACTTAGGCGGAGCCTCGATAAAAACACTTTTACAGCACGTGATTGCATTATTGATGAATGTCGCCAGGCGCTTGAAACCGATATTTTAACGATGTAAAACGTTGGAAATGGGATGAAAATTGTAACGCATTGCACTTTTTCACATAAAGGCATATTCATTAGCATTACAGCACGTCATTTACTTCATTAATTATCTAGGGTATACTATTCGACTTAGGTAAATGATCTGTCACATGACTGGCTCCAAGCATTTTCCTCTTCTGGCCATTTAGAGACATTGAAAATATTTTCAGATGATCAGCTCTTGTCGTCTATAATCAATTAAACATTCAAACAGACTAATTGCATTTGTTAAGTACAACTCCCGACTATGAAAACCTGGAAAGCTACTGTGGTGATCGTCTGCGTCGTGTCGGCTTGTTCCATCGCCCGATGGCTGCTTGCGCCATGTCGATGTGGTAAGGACAGTTCAGTGCGCATCGTCTAACCAGACAGGAAAATTACCGCCGATTTCGACAGGCTGGTCAAAACCAATTCTTATGAAAATGAAATCCACGAAAATATACTTATGACGGAAGAAACGGGGAGGTCCAAAAATTATAATCACATGAAGGAAGCCAGTGAGAAGAACACTGAATCCTTTCCAAAAGCAGAGGAAACAAATATCACAGCAATAATTGAAAGAATCGGTAAACGAAAATCATTTATTGTCCTCTTGTACCTGAACCTCGGATTTTTGAACATGACGAAAAGCTGGATATGTAACGTTGAGTGTATGGGAGTATTGGAACATACTGTTATTGTCTGCAGCGATGATAAAGCTTACTGGTCGCTTAAAAACTGGAAACCATCACTACACGTACTTCTCCATCGCTATGGAACGACGGAAGCTATAACATGGGGCACAGACAGATATTTTGACTTCCTGTTGTACCGCGCCAAATCGGTTGAATCGATTCTTCGAGACAACCATTCCGTTTTTCTTGTGGAATCGGATGCGGTGTGGCTGAAAAATCCGACGGTTTTGTTCAATTAGTATCCGAACAACGATCTCATTCTGGTCGCTAGTGAGCAAATGGAAGACGAGAGTCAGAGAAAAGCGCTTCCCGCGTTAGCTTACTTGAATGCAACGTCAAAAACACGTCGTCTTTGGTCAGAGCTGGTTGGAATCTGTACCCAGGAGATGGATATGTACAAAAGAGGGATTTCAAAGAGTCTTAGCGGTAGCGATATGGGTACATTAAATTATCTGATCAGGAGGGAACCAGTCAAAGTGCAATGGCTACCTAACGACAAATTTGTCGGGGGAAAGTGGTACAGTGGTGCAGAATACAATGAAGAGATCGCTAAGTCAATAATAGTCATCAACAACAATGTCATAAAAGGAAACGACAGAAAAGAAGAGCGAGCGAAACGTTGGGGCCATTGGTTCCTTTCAGACGACGGCACACAATGTGTTGGCACACCATGTTCCTTCATACAAAATACGTGGCCCCAGCCCTAACTTCACTAAAATAGTCATCACAAACTGGAAGTCTTTGCACTGACAATTTCTAAACCAAGTGTCATAGACGCAATTTGTTGTTACATGGAATACTCCTATTTTAGCGGAAGGTGAGACTAACATGTAGTATATGTCAAGCATATTAGCATTTCAACAACCTTACAACATCAATGTATCTAAAAACTTAGGATAGGAACATCCGTAAATCCATAAATCTTTACCTAAACATATGTCATTGTACAGAAAATATAGATTCATTTGATTTTCTTCGGGATCTTCAACTTTAATTGTGACTGTTATAGGTAGGTTTGCCATTTGAGAGTCTCGGACCGTTGTGGAAACAAGCATGTCGATGTTTGATCGCGTAAGCGACGTTGGAAGAAACATGCCACTGAGGAGTGCAAAAATGTGTGGCGTGGAGAAGGCAGTGAGGAACTACTCTTTGTAAATTCAGAGAAGGTATATGTGCGGAGCTCTTTTATCTATGGGAGAGGAGCTCTCGTAAGGACTATTATTGGTAGGTGTTAACAAGAAAGAAAACTACTGAGCGGGAGATAACGATTTTCGAATATCAGTGGAAGGGCAGTTGTACACAGCGATCACTCCTCTTCAAAGTCATGATGTTAAATTACCTTGGAATGCTATAAACGCACGTAAAACACTGGTCTTCATAACAACAAGTATAAGTTAAAGTGAGTTCGTCTGATTTCCAACGCTTGATCATTATATGATCAGCTTTTTTAGAAGCTTTAACCTGTTGCCTATACCGAGCACCCGCCATGATGAGATTTTCATAGATGATTGCAACAGATGTCAAATATCAGAGGACACAAAGGAAAATGCTAAACAACTGTCATAGTAAATTTATGGTATTCTGTTGCTATCTGTAACATTTAAAATTTGTGTGAATGTCACAAAATGTTAATCCGTTATGTTATGCTGTGATTTCACATGTTAACTAACACTAAGTTCGATTCCGATTGACATAGACGGATAGATTGACATACACTTAGTAGCGCAAATACAATGATGGTCTCAATCATGACGTCATCCATATACTCGAATGGTAGACTGTAAAATGATGTTAGTGCTAGCTAGTAAGCAAAACAGAGCTAATCGTTGATCAGAATGAAATCGTTTGGCTGCAATATGGATCATTTGCACGGATATTCTCGCAGGCTAAAATTATTCCCCCTCTTTATGTCCGATCAAAAATTGACAGAGGAAAGAAATCAACAGCACTACATTTATAAATACCAAAACGAACATAACCTAGACCAAAACGAGTCAACTTCCCTTGTACAGTTTACCACAAAGCATAAGATTGGCAACACCAAATGCAATGTTTGAAATGAAATGAAATGTATGATGCCACAAAGAATGCATAAGGCTCTACAAGGGAGAATCCATCAAAGATTTTTCTTAATTTTTTAAATACCACCCGACAGTTTAAAGTACCTCCCTCCCTACTAACATAAAATGTTGTATAGGGGTTTGCAAAACATGAAAACACTAGCTACATTCTGTACATCCAATTTGGATCCCCATTTTCGTAAAACTAAGACTCTGAAAACCTTTCCTTACTCCAAGAGCTTTAAAATGAGGCCCCGGCAAGTGGTAGATCAGAAAAGAATTGTTGAAATTTGAGTCCAAATATACACCCACAGGTGCATTCTACGCGAACTGAATTAAAAATGCATCATACGTGTCTAGATTTGCACGTAGCAACGGTACACAATGCCAATGACTGTTAACATCAGTTTGAGTTACAGCGTGTAACCATAATAATGGATACTACAAATATACTTGTTTTATTCTTCATGGTAACAAATTCTTCATAAAAAATTGTACAGTAGTCCAGGATGTATAACATAGAGCACAAAGTTCACTTCTCTTGTAAATGGCTGAAACTGTTTGTGTATGTATGTACAATATAGTTAGGCCGGCACTGCAACAGATATTTGTGGCAACTCATATTTGAGATGTCTGCATCTTTCATTGTGATTACGATTATCATTTGAGACTGCCGTGCGATTTATAGTAGTTTAGTGTTTGCTTTGCGTTATTTCATGGAATAAGAGCAAATCCATGTGACAGAGAGAAGGTGCTGAGTAATTTTTGTAATTTGGAGAAGGTAGTTCAAATTTTTTGGCACAGGGAAGAGGGATGGCGGAGTTTTCCTGTTGAGAGGAACGAGAGGGGAAATGATTAGTGAGAGAGGAGAACAGTTGCGCGCACACTCACTTTTCCCTGTAACGTTTTATGGTGTTCAAAACGTTATGATCGCTTGTTAAACAATTTGTTTATATGATACCAATTACCCGAAATAATAACTTAAATTGGAATTCTTTGATGTATAACAGGTGGCACTTTACCATTATATGATCACCTTTGAAGAGAACTACTTTAAACTCTTGCCCATAGAATGTGTGGCCTCGCCGATGATTACCCAATGAGCTTTTTATGCATTTTCCCAGGACACTGAGCCAAAGCTATTCTCGCCCCAGCGACAGAATTGTCGTAATGAATAAAACACTGAACAGCTGTTACAGTTGCTGTATGGTACATATTTTGCATTAATCTGAATATTTGTGCTTCACAAAATCGTTATATTTTCTAAATCCACCGCATTCAAATACAGACTGAAAACTGTGATAAACACAAGTATAGGGATTGAAGAATCTCATGGGGAAAGAAGGACTCATCTCTCTCTGTACATTTGACATGCCTGCTATATGGGAAGACTTATTTAAACAAGCATTTTGGGAGCCCCCGAGAATTCCTGTGATGCTGCTATTAATATATTGAGGACTCGGAGAGTTTATGGGTACAATATACAATGACAGGTCTCAAACCGAAGGGAAGTCGATAAACTGCTTTTCATTTCAAGACATAGCTATGTGAGCTAACATAAAATAACCCCTCTGTCTGCTACATTGATAATACTTGAGCTCTGTACGTTTGAACAAAGGTTCTGTGGCCCATTGCACACTGTAAATAATACCGGTATCACATAATAACTTTTTCCATAACCAATGTTCGACTGCAGACAACTTCTAAAATAGTAAGACTCTTTCAAGGGCACAAAAGACTCCATTAAAAGCAAGAATGAATAAAAATACAAGAAAAACCATTCTAGTAACATCGAATGTGGTGTCAATGTACACAAACATGCCAATAACTGAAAACCTATCGTACCGCTGGACTCCTTAACAGTACCAGCAAACACATATGATATCAGAAAATCAACAACAACGTACATGAAATACTTATTCGCGATTATTCTGAAACATAATAGATTTGAATTCAATGGAGCAAAATATTAACAAATATGTAGATGCAGCATGGACTTACCTGAAATAGCTGATATCATATTCTATTAAAACTGAGTAAATTTTAATAATTGTCTGCTACACAGAACTGTCTGCTACATGGATAATACCTAAATCCAGCTGTACTTTTGAACAAAGTTTCTGTGGCCAAATTTCATACTGTAAATAATATCGGTATCACATAATAACATGTTCGATGACCAATGTTAGACTGCAGACAACCTTTAAAATAATAAGCCTCTTTCAAGGACACGAAAGACTCCATTAACAAGCTAGAATAATACAAAAAACTATTCTGGTAATATTGGATGTAGTTTCAATGTACACAAACATACAACAAACTGAAGCCCTATTATACAGCTGAAGTCCTGAACAGAACCAGCCAACACATACGATACACACAATCATCAACGTACTCGAACGACTTACACGCGATTATTCTGAAACACAACATATTTGAATGCAATGTAGAAAATATAAAACAAATCTGTGGATGCAGCATGAACTCACCAGAAGTAGCCAACATCACGTTCTATAAAACCCAGTAAATTATATCAAATTCCCGCTCCTGTCAAATATTGGTATGGAACTTTTCAGAGGCGATAATGTCATAATTTACATAGAAACGGAACATGAACTCCGAATATTCAGAACATATGCCGAACAGTGCAACATTATTTAATGATTTAGTGATTTAATATTTAAATTAAAATCAGTCCATACAGATTTTCTTTCTCAGAGATGTTAACGCAAGTATTATTATCCCATGAGTGGGACTGTATCGGGAGGTTTGAGTCAGGCAAAAAATAAACGGCTGCCGCATCCAAAATATGGCCGCCTTCATACAACTACATGATAAACAGCGTAAATGGTGTATAGCAGAGCACTTCAAGAAACCCGCCAACAACATACAGCAGTACACGGACTGTTGACCAAGTAATCACAACTGACGGAAACCGAGGTTGAGGGAATGCTTGACAATAAAGTATCTAACTTTAGAGGGGACCTCCCTCAAAACACCTTTACAGCATGTGATTGTATAATGGATGAATGCCACCAGGCGGTTGAAACTGATCTTTTTAACGATTTAAGCGTTGGTAATAATGGAATGAAAATTGCAACGCATTGCACAAATAACTTTTCACACGAATGCATATCCATTAGCATTAGGCTAGTTATTTTCTTAATGAAAGTATCTAGGGTACACTCTTAGGCTTAGATAAATAATCTGCCATATGGCTCCAAGCATTTTTCTCCTCGGACCATTTAGAGACATTGAAAATGTTTTCAGATTCTAAAATCGTGTCCCCGTATAATATGTAAAAAAAGCATTCAAACATTCTTGTTGCATTCGTTAAGTACAACCTCCGACTATGAAGACCTGGAAACCTAGTGTGCTGATCGTCTGCGTAGTGAATGCTTGTTCCCTCGCCCGATGGCTGCTTGCGCCATGTCGATGTGGTTAGAACAGCTCAATGCGCATCGTCTACCCAAACAGAAAAATTACCGCCGATTTTGACAGTCTAGTCAAAAGCAATTCTTATGAAACTATACCCCGCGACAAAAGACTAAAATCGGAAGCAACAAGAAGGTACAATCATTATAATAATGTGATGGAAGCCAGTGAGAATAATATTGATCCCTTCCAAACGTAGAGGAAACAAATATCACAGTAATAATTGAAAGAATCGGTAAACGAAAATCATTTATTGTCCTCTTGTACCTGAACCTCGGATTTTCGAATATGACGAAAAGCTGGATATGTAACGTTGAGTGTATGGGAGTATTTGAACATACTGTTATTGTTTGCAGCAATGATAAAGCTAACTGGTCGCTTAAAAACTGGAAACCATCACTACACGTTCTTCTCCATCGCTACGGAACGACGGAAGCTATAACATGGGGCACAGACACTTATTTTGAATTGTTGTTGTACCGCGCCAAATCGGTTGAATCGATTCTACAAGACAACCATTCCGTTTTTCTTGTGGAATCGGATGCGGTGTGGCTGAAAAATCCGACGGTTTTGTTCAATCAGTATCCGAACAACGATCTCATT
>LD349714.1:119567-133951 GCA_001465055.1 Ptychodera flava
CAGCCAACACATATGATATCAGAAAATCAACAACAACGTACATGAAATACTTATTCGCGATTATTCTGAAACATAATAGATTTGAATTCAATGGAGCAAAATATTAACAAATCTGTAGATGCCGCATGGACTTCCCTGAAATAGCTGATATCATATTCTATTAAAACTGAGTAAATTTTAATAATTGTCTGCTACACAGAACTGTCTGCTACATGGATAATACCTAAATCCAGCTGTACTTTTGAACAAAGTTTCTGTGGCCAAATTTCATACTGTAAATAATATCGGTATCACATAATAACATGTTCGATGACCAATGTTAGACTGCAGACAACCTTTAAAATAATAAGCCTCTTTCAGGGACACGAAAGACTCCATTAACAAGCTAGAATAATACAAAAAAACTATTCTGGTAAAATTGGATGTAGTTTCAATGTACACAAACATATAACAAACTGAAGCCCTATTATACAGCTGAAGTCCTGAACAGAACCAGCCAACACATACGAAAAGCACAATCAACAACGTACTCGAACGACTTACACGCGATTATTCTGAAACACAACATATTTGAATGCAATGTAGAAAATATAAAACAAATCTGAAGATGCAGCATGAACTCACCAGAAGTAGCCAACATCACGTTCTATAAAACCCAGTAAATTATATTAAATTCCCGCTCCTGTCAAATATTGGTATGGAAACTTTTCAGAGGCGATAATGTCATAATTTACATAGAAACGGAACATGAACTCCGAACATTCAGAACATATGCCGAACAGTGCAAAATTATTTAATGATTTAGTGATTTAATATTTAAATTAAAATCAGTCCATACAGATTTTCTTTCTCAGAGATGTTAACGCAAGTATAATTATCCCATGAGTGGGACTGTATCGGGAGGTTTGAGTCAGGCAAAAAATAAACGGCTGCCGCATCAAAAATATGACCGCCTTCATACAACTACATGATAAACAGCGTAAATGGTGTATAGCAGAGCACTTCAAGAAACCCGCCAACAACATACAGCAGTACACGGACTGTTACCAAGCAATTACAACTGACGGAAACCGAGGTTGAGGGAATGCTTGACAATAAAGTATCTAACTTTAGAGGGGACTTCCCTCAAAACACCTTTACAGCGTGTGATTGTATAATGGATAAATGCCACCAGGTGGTTCAAACTGATCTTTTTTAACGATTTAAGCGTTAGTAATAATGGAATGAAAATTGCAACGCATTGCACGAATAACTTTTCACATAAATGCATATCCATTAGCATTAGGCTAGTTATTTTCTTAATGAAAGTATCTAGGGTACACTCTTAGGCTTAGGTAAATAATCTGCCATATGGCTCCAAGCATTTTTCTCTTCGGACCATTTAGAGACATTGAAAATGTTTTCAGATTCTAAAATCGTGTCCCCGGATAATATGTAAAAAAAACATTCAAACATTCTTGTTGCATTCGTTAAGTACAACCTCCGACTATGAAGACCTGGAAACCTAGTGTGCTGATCGTCTGCGTAGTGGATGCTTGTTCCCTCGCCCGATGGCTGCTTGCGCCATGTCGATGTGGTTAGAACAGCTCAATGCGCATCGTCTACCCAGACAGAAAAATTACCGCCGATTTTGACAGTCTAGTCAAAAGCAATTCTTATGAAACTATACCCCGCGACAAAAGACTAAAACCGGAAGCAACAAGAAGGTACAATCATTATAATAATGTGATGGAAGCCAGTGAGAATAATATTGATCCCTTCCAAACGCAGAGGAAACCAATATCACAACAATAATTGAAAGAATCGGTAAACGCAAATCATTTATTGTCCTCTTGTACCTGAACCTCGGATTTTCGAATATGACAAAAAGCTGGATATGTAACGTTGAGTGTATGGGAGTATTGGAACAAACTGTTATTGTCTGCAGCAATGATAAAGCTTACTGGTCACTTAAAATCTGAAAACATCACTACCCGTTCTTCTCCATCGCTACGGAACGACGGAAGCTATAACATGGGGCACAGACAGTTATTTTGAATTGCTGTTGTACCGCGCCAAATCGGTTGAATCGATTCTACGACACAACCATTCCGTTTTTCTTGTGGAATCGGACGTGGTGTGGCTGAAAAATCCGACGGTTTTGTTCAATCAGTATCCGAACAACGATCTCATTCTGGTCGCTAATGAGCACATGGAAGACGAGGGTCAGCGAAAAGCGCTTCCCGCTTTAGCTTACTTGAATGCAACGTCAAAAACACGTCGTCTTTGGTCAGAGCTGGTTGGAATCTGTACCTGAAAGATGGATATGTACAAAACAGGGATTTCAAAGAGTCTTAGCGGTAGCGATACGGGTACATTAAATTATCTGATCAGGAGGGAACCAGTCAAAGTGCAATGGCTACCTAATGACAAATTTGTCGGGGGAAAGTGGTATGGTGGTGCAGAATACAATGAAGAGATCGCAAAGTCAATAATAGTCATCCGCAACGATGCCATAAAAGGAAACGACAGAAAAGAGGAGCGAGCGAAAAGTTGGGGCCATTAGTTCCTCTCAGACGACGGCACACAATGTGTTGGCACACCATGTTCCTTCATACCAAATACGTGGCCTCAGTCTCAAATTCACTTAAAATTGTCATCAAAAACTGGAAGTCTTTGCAATGACAATTTCTAAACCAAGTGACATAGACGCAATTTGTTGTTACAGGGAATACTCCTATTTTAGCGGAAGGTGAGACTAACATGGAGTGTATGTCAAGGATATTGCTGATAACCATAATAGCATTTCGACAGTCTAACAACATCAGTGTATCTAAACACATAGGATAGGAACACTACTTTTTTCTCTTTATTTTCTTATCCGTAAATCTTTACCTAAAACATATGTCATTATGAAGAAAATGTGCTTCATTTGATTTTCTTCGGGATCTTCAACTTTAATTGTGACTGTTATGGATAGGTTTGCCATTTGAGAGTCTCAGACTGTTGTGCAAACAAGCATATCGATGTTTGATCGCGTAAGCGACGTTGGAAGAAACATGTCATTGAGAAGTGCAAAAATGTGTGGCGTGGAGAGGGCAGTGAGGAACTACTCTTTGTAGGGACTATTATTGGTAGGTGTCAACAGGAAAGAAAACTACTGAGCGAGAGATAACGGTTTTCGAATATCAGTGGAAGGGCAGTTGTACATAGCCAGGGCTCGAAATTAACTTTTGCCCCTGGTAGTCCACTTTTTCTGAAGTTGGTAGCCCGGTGACAATGGCTATGTAGTATGCATATTTTAGTTTAGGGTTATTGTTTTTCATGAACCAGACAAGAAAAAGCATTTTCTCAACATTCTGGACATGAAGTGATTTTTCTAGTCATTTGATGTGAATAATTACACACCTAGTACCAAAAGGAAACAGGTATAAGCCCCCCCCCCCCCCAAAGTTTCTGGTTCTTGACATTAAGCAAAAGTGATGCGCTTTTTTTTTTCTTTTTTTTTCGTAACAATGTTGGTTTGGCACAATTGATGCAACAGTTATTATCTTTTATCACTGGCTGCATAATACTTCAGTTTACTGTTAAGCATTTTTGGACATGCAAACAGGGATATCAAGGATAGGTGTTCTGATCAGTACGTAACCCAATAAAAATGCCATGACGCGCAGGTTCTGAAATGACGCACGCGGTGACCAGGAACGATCTTTTTTGGCTTAATGGACAACAGTGATACTCAAAATTTGGTGATCTATTGGCAACTTTTTTCATTCTCAGAGTTGTATGAAAATGTTGATAGTCATGACAACGACCACGACCTTCTTAGCACGTCAAGACTAGATATACTGTAGCACTGCTAAACTAGACCATTGGCTTTCTCTAGGGAGGAGAAATATTGCCCGTGATTGATACATTATCAAAAAAAATGCAATGAAAATGCGTTTTCATCGACCATCACTTCAAGTGCCTGTCATTCAATTACGTCTGTTCAGATATTGGACATTGCACGCCAAGTACTGACTGAATTTTATGTCCCGGTCTTTGGAAGTCTAAATGGGCTACCATTTCATGGATTTTGGTAGCCCCAGGGAAAAGTTGGTAGTGTGTGGACGTGGGACTACCGCTAATTTCGGGCCCTGACAGCGATCACTACTCTTCAAAGTCATGATGTAAAATTACCTTGAAATGCTATAAACGCACGTAAAACACTGGTCTTCATAACAAGAAGTATAAGTTAAAGGGAGATTGTCTGATTTCCAACGCTTGATCATTATATGATCAGCTTTTTGAGAAAATCACATTAAACTGTTGCCTATAAGTTGAGTTGGTTTTGCCTGTAGCTTTCTCCGCTAGGTGATTGGCTGCCGTGCGTTGTGGGTTCGAGCCCGGTTGGAACCATCGTATGGAGTAGCGTCATTAATGATTACCGAGCACCCGCCATAATGAGATTTTCATAGATGATTGCAACAGATGTCAAATATCCGAGGACACAAAGGAAAACGCTAAACAGCTGTGATAGAAAATTTATGGTATTCTGTTGTTATCTGTAACATTTAAAATTTGTGTGAATGTCACAAAATGTTAATCCGTTATATTTTCTAAATTTACTGCTGTGATTTCACAGGTTAACTAACACTAAGATCGATTGCGATTGACATAGACAGATAGAGTGGCATAGATTTAGTATAGCAAATACAATGATGGTCTCAATCATGACGTCATCCATGTACTCGAATGGTAGACTGTAAAATGATGTCAGTGCTAGCTAGTAAGCAAAACAGAGCTAATCGTTGATCAGAATGAAATCGTTTGGCTGCAATACGGATCATTTGCATTGATATTCTCGCAGGCGTCATTCACCTCTTTTTATGTCCGATCAATAATTAACAAAGGAAAGTAAACAACAGCACTACATTTATAAATACCTAAACGAACCAAACCTTGGCCCAAAACAAGTCAACTTCGCTTGTAGAGTTTGCCACAAGGCATAAGATTTGCAACACCAAATGCAATGTAATCTCTGAAATGTTTGGTGCCACAAAGAATGCATAAGCTCTAGAAGGGAGAACCCGTAAAAGATCATTCTTGAATTTTTAAGTACCACTCGACAATTTAAAGTACTTCCCTCCCTACTTAAATAAAATGTAGTATAGGGGTTTGCAAAAAATGAAAACACTAGCTACATTCTGTACATCCAGTTTGGATACCCATTTTCGAAAAACTAAGACTCTGAAAACTTTTCTTACTCCAAGAGCTTTAAAGTGAGCCCCTGCAAATGGTAGATCAGAAAAGAATTGTAGAAGTTTGAGAATCCATATATCAAATCGCGAGGCGCATTCTACCAGAACTGGATTAAAAATGCGTCAAACGTGTCTACTTTTGCACGTAGCAACGGTACACAATGTCAATAACGGTTAACATCAGTTTGAGGTACAGCGTGTAACCATAATAATGGATATTACGAATATACTTGTTTTATTCTTCACGGTAACAAATTCTTCATAAGTAATTGTACTGTGGTGCAGGATGTATCGCATAGAGCACAAACGTCACTTCTCTTGTTAACGGCTGAAACTTCAGTGTATGTACAATGAAGTCAAACCGGCATTGCAACAGATATTTGTGACAACTCATATTTGAGTTGTCTGAAGCCTTCATGGTAATTACGATTGTCATTTGAGAATTTGTTGAGTAGTTGTTGTAATTTGCAGAACGTGGTTCAAATTTTTTGGCACAGGGAAGAGGGATGGCGGAGAGTTTTCCTGTTGAGAGGAACGAGAGGGGATAATGATGAGTGAGAGAGAAGAAGAGCAATGCGCACACATTCACTTTTCTCTGTAACTTTTTATGGTGTTCAAAATAGTATGATCGCTTGCTAAACAATTTGCTTATATTATACCAATTACATAACTTAAATTGGAATTCTTTGATGTATAACAGGTGACACTTTACCATTATATGATCATCTTTGAAGAGCATTGCTTTAAACACTTGCCAATAGAATGTGTATACCCTAGCCCATGAGTATACCCGGTACCTAATATCATTATGAGTTTTTCATCCATATTCCCAGGACACTGAGCTAAAGCTTCTCTCGCCCCAGCGACAGAATCGTCATCGTGAATAAAACGCTGAACAGCTGTGACATTTGACGTATCGTACATATTTTGCACCAATCTGAAAATATGTGTGTCACAAAATCGTTATATTTTCAAAATCCACCGCATTCAAATGCAGACTGAACACTATCATAAAGACATGTACAGAGTTTGAAGAATCTTATAGGGAGAGTAGGGCTCATCTCTCTCTGTACATTTGACTTGTCTGTTATATAGGAAGACTCATTTTAACAAGCATTTTGAGGACCCCCTAAATTTCTGTGATGCTACTATTGATATATAGGGGAGAATTTATGCGAACAATTATATATCATAGCCCAAACATGCTACTATGTGCCCGAGCTCGAGGGCAGGTGACCATTTGCCCGACGTAAGGAGGACAAATTGTCCCCTGTCTAGAGGGTACATAGTCCCATGTTTGGGCTATAATATTTTTATTACTTGCCTCTCTTACACAGTTTTCATTCAAAATATTTTGACTTATTGGCAAATGATATTCCAATGCTTTATTTCCATCTTAAAAGGAAATCCATTAAAAATGGAACGATTTTCATCATCGAATGGCGCAATGATGTATTTAAACTACTGTTATGCGGTTAATCAATTTTTTTCATCAAAATTTTCCAAACCGGATTTCCTGTGCAAAACGTGAAATCACGACATTTTTACATAAAAAAAGTTTTCAAGTTGAAAATAGTTCCAGTTCACTTTCAGTCCAATGATGACTATGCGGCCCGCAACGTCATCGACGTCGACGAAATACCATTCAATACTATGGAGCGCGCGACGTTCGATATACTTGGCATGTAATAAATACAATGATTGGTCTCAAACCGGAGGGAAGTCGATAATTAAGCTGCTTTTGATTACACGGTATAGCTATGTGTGAGTTAACCTAAAATAAACCATTTGTCTGCTACATGGATAATACGTGAGCTGGTACGTTTGAACAAAGCTTCTTTGACCAAACTTCATACTGTAGTAATACCGGTATCACATGATGACATGGTCCATAACCAATTTTAGACTGCAGACAACCTCTAAAATAATAAGCCTCTTTCAAGGGCCCGAAAGACTCAATTAACAAGCTAGAATGAATAAAAATGCAAGTAAACAATTTAGGTACTATAAAATGTGATGTCAATGTACATAAACATACAAGAAACTGGAGCCCTATTATACAGCTGAAGTCCTGAACAGTACCAGCCAAAACATACGATAGCAGAAAATCAACAAGATATTCGAAAGACTTACACGCGATTATTCTGAAACACAACATATCTGAATGCAATGTAGAAAATATAAACAAATCTGGAGATGCAGCATGAACTCACCTGAAGTAGCCGACATCACGTTCTATTAAACCCAGTACACAAATGCCGAACAGTCAAACATCCCGCATCCTACGTTCAAATTCAAATTTGAATACTCTTTCAAAAAATATCATACCTTGACCTGTAGTGATCTTTAAAGAGCAGATATATAATTGAGAGAATAGGCTTAAAAGAGAGAAGCCTAAAAAGTCAATTTCTTCACGCAAAAACTTCAACAAGATTAAGATTACAAAAAAGCCCGAGCAATATCTCCTGTCAAAGAGAAGTTAGCCTAATAAAATATCAGCTATACCTCATCGGCAAAAATAAGAGTAATGAGCTTACGACAAAACTTGTCTGCACAACTTTCATCCATTCATGAAAACAAGCCTAATAAAACAATGTCCAGTCAGAAGCTGGAACATAATGGAGGGCGACCAAACATTGACCACCCATTTTTCGAGAAAATCTATGATGTCATAAGAAAGGACTTACAATACATAAGGTATCCTCCTTCAAGCGAAACTCAAACACAAGGAGAATAAAAACTAAGGGTCTAAGCAACAATTCATGCAACAGTCAGGCCACAACATACCGATTTTAGCATCTCTCTTTGATGAACACTGGCTACCGTCAAACTAAACATGTGGGAATACAAAGCCACTCGAGCGACTGATGAAGGGACCCCACTTTGACCCGAATCACCGTTTGGATGAGTCTCAAAAGTAAAGCCTTTTCTCCGGGACCAAGGTCACATAAAAAGGATCAAAGCATTACCAGTTCACAGGTTTCTCATCATGTTTCCCGTTATCATGAAATTACATTGATCAACTCACTATATCACTAACAATGGCAGAATTGGGCTACGAAGTTGCTTTTATTTACTTGACATTTTTCAATTTCTCACACAAAGACCCTTGTAAAATAATCAATAATCTCATAATTTTTGTTACTTGGGTTGAGCTCATAAGCTAACTTTTGTAACATTTATCTTTTATTTTGAATTTATTGATCATCAATACAAAATGAACATTACCTTGATACTATCATTTTGTCACGTAAATGGGCTAATGTACTTACCAGAGTGAACTTCAAAATCCTCAATGTTGTATTTATTGGCTGTCATTTTGGTTTTGTAACGTCATCATAATAATTATGTGTCACAAATTACATGTTTTGTCTAAAGTTTGTGCTGTTAATTTTATTTAAGACAGTAAAATATTGAAAAAAGGTTAAATCAACAGCATTTTGAAGTCATCGAACAATATAACAGCAGACACCTTGAATTTTGGTCGACTATTTTGACTTTATGACGTCATCAATAATTGAGTTGCATCAATTGAATGCTTTATTTGTAAGTTGGGATTTTTGTGTCTGTTCGAAAACATATTGCATGCAAACTTCCTGAAAGTAACACTATTTTAACATTTTTATGAAATATTATGGCGATCATTTAAATTTATGACGTCATGGATCCTTTCCAGTGGCCAATATTGTTGGAGCAACAGCTAATTTTTTATCTACACATATTGGCGAGCCTCTGTAGCAAATTTAGCATTTTTGCATCCTCGAAATAATGTCGTTTTTTCGTTGCTCAGCCACATGACTACTACACGCACATCAAGTATGTTCGGTCCCTCAGCGAACATTTTGTGACAGAATCCAGTGCTACCTATAAGGAAGCTCAGCATTAGATATTCACATGCACACGATTCTGTGATCTTATCCAATGTTGTAGTATTTTTCACAATTTTAATCGAGTTCCAGCAGAGCAATGCAAGTAACTCGCCAACAAAATACCAAAGTAAACGGACTTTGACCATTGTTCACACCTGACGGAAACCGAAGTTGACGGAATGCTTGACAATAAAGTATCTAATTTTGGCGGGGGCTATTATCAGAACACCTCTACAGCACATGTGATTGCATTATTGATGAATGCTACCAGGCGGTTGAAACTGATCTGTTCAACGATTAAAAGCGTTAGTAATAATAGGATAAAAATTGCAACGCATTGCAGCGATAACTTTGCATATGAATGCATATCCATTAGCATTAGGCCAATTATTTTCTTACTGAAAGTATCTAGGGTATACTCTTAGGCTTAGGTAAATGATCTGCCATATGGCTCCAAGGATTTTTCTCTTCGGGCCATTTAGAGACATTGAAAATATTTTCAGATTCTCAAATCGTGTCCTCGGCTAATCGGTAAAGACATTCAAACATTCTTGTTGCATTCGTTAAGTGCAACATCCGACTATGAAAACCTGGAACACTAGTGTGGTGATCGTCTGCTTCGTGGCGGCTTGTTCCCTCGCCCGATGGCTGCTTGCGCCATGTCGATGTGGTAAAGACAGTTCAGTGCGCATCGTCTACCCAGACAGAAAAGTTCCCGCCGATTTTGACAGTCTGGTCAAAACCAATTCTTATGAAACTATACACCACGAAAATGGACTAAAACCGGAAGCAACAAGAACGTACAATCATTATAATGACGTGAAGGGAGCCAGTGAGAAAAATATTGATCCCTTTCCAAAAGCAGTGGAAACCAATATCACAGCAATAATTGAAAGAATTGGTAAACGCAAATCATTTATTGTCCTCTTGTACCTGAACCTCGGATTTTTGAACATGACGAAAAGCTGGATATGTAACGTTGAGTGTATGGGAGTATTGGAACATACTGTCATTGTCTGCAGCGATGATAAAGCTTACTGGTCGCTTAAAAACTGGAAACCATCACTACACGTACTTCTCCATCGCTATGGAACGACGGAAGCTATGACATGGGGCACAGACAGTTATTTTGACTTTCTGTTGTACCGCGCCATATCGGTTGAATCGATTCTACAAGACAACCATTCCGTTTTTCTTGTGGAATCGGATGCAGTTTGGCTGAAAAATCCGACGGTTCTGTTCAATCAGTATCTGAACAACGATCTCATTCTGGTCGCTAATGAGCACATGGAAGACGAGAGTCAGAGAAAAGCGCTTCCCGCGTTAGCTTACTTGAATGCAACGTCAAAAACACGTCGTCTTTGGTCAGAGCTGGTTGGAATCTGTATCCGGAAGATGGATATGTACAAAAGAGGGATTTCAAAGACTCTTGGCGGCAGTGATATGGGTACATTAAATTATCTGATCAGGAGGGAACCAGTCAAAGTGCAATGGCTACCTAATGACAAATTTGTCGGGGGAAAGTGGTATGGTGGTGCAGAATACAATGAAGAGATCGCAAAGTCAATAATCGTCATCCACAACAATTTCATACAAGGAAACGACAGAAAAGAAGAGCGAGCGAAACGTTGGGGCCATTGGTTCCTTTCAGACGACGGCACACAATGTGTTGGCACACCGTGTTCCTTCATACCAAATACGTGGCCTCAGCCTTAACTTAACTAAAAAAAGGTCATCAAAAACTGGAAGTCTTTGCAACGACAATTTCTAAACTAAGTGACAAAGACGCAATTTGTTGTTACAGGGAATACTCCTATTTTAGCAGAAGGTGAGACTAACTTGTAATATATGTCAAGCATGCACATTGCTGGTAACTATAGCTTTCGAACAGTCTTACAACATCAATGTATCTTTAAACTAAGAATTGGAACACTACTTATTTCACTTTATTTTCTTATCCGTAAATATTTACCTATGACATATGTCCTTGTAAAGAAAATGTAGATTCATTTGAATTTTTTCGGGATCTTCAACTTTAATTGCGACTGTTGTGGGTACGTTTGCCATTTTAGAGTCTCAGACTGTTGTGCAAACAAGCATGTCGATGTTTGATCGCGTAAGCAAAGTTGGAAGAAACATGCCATCGAGGAGAGCAAAAGTGTATGGCGTTGAGAAGGCAGTGAGGAATTACTCTTTGTAAATTCAGAGAAGGTATATGTGCGGAGCTGTTTGACCTGGGGGAGGGGTTGTTAGGAGTATCCCTGGAAGATGGTAACAAGAGAGAAAACTACTGAGCGGGAGGTAAAGATTTGCGAATATCAGTTGCAGGGCAGTTGTACACAGCGATCACTGCCCTTCATAGTCATGATGTTAAAATTACCTTGGAATGCTATAAACGCAGATAAAACACTGGTCTGTATGAAGTCAAGTATATGCTAAAGCTAGAACATCTGATTTTAAACACTTGACTATATGATCAGGTTTTTTAGAAAGTCGCGTGAAACTGTTGCCTATGAGTTGAGTAGCGTAATTAGTGATAAACGAGCACACACCATAATGAGATTTTCATAGATGATTGCAAGAGATCCCAAATATCTGAGGACACGAAGGAAAACGCTTAACAGCTGTGGTAGTAAATTTATGGTTTTCTGTTGTTATCTGTAACATTTAAGTGAATGTCACAAAATGTAAAACCTTTATATTTTGTAAATTCGCTGCTGTGATTTCACATGCTCAACAAGACTGAGATACACTGCTATCGACATAGATAGATAGATGGACTTAGATTTACTAGGCAGATATAATGATGGTTTCAAACATGATGTCATCCATATATTCGAATGATAGACTGAAAAAATTTTGTTATTTCTACGTGGTAAGCGCAACATAGCTGGTCGTTGATTTGAGTGGAATCGTTTTGCTGTAACATGGATAATCTGAATGGACATTCTGGCACGCGATATTCATTCACAGAAACTACTCTCTTTATGCCCGATCAAAAGTTGACAAGCGAAAGTAAACAACATCTCTACATATATGCACATTATTGATAGGCTGTACTTACTGATCACATATGTCTACAGCAATAAACTGTATAAATTTCCTTTGCCCTTCGGCCTGCGTGAAATTTAGCCTATGGGGAACTATATGTTCAGCTAATATATCGCAGCCAGTCAATATGTATGTGCTGTTCTCAGTGTTCCACTTGAAGTTACACTGTCATTCAGTTGGGATCCCGATTTCCCAAAAACTAAGACTCTAAAAACTTTTTTTACTCCAAGAGCTCTAAACTAAGCCGCCACAAGTGGTAGATTTGAAAAGCATTGCAGAAGTTTTATGTCCAAATCTCTCTCCCCGGAGGTGCATTTTACCTGATCTCGATTAATAGTGTCTATTTACGTAAAATAATCACAATCATACCAATCCATAATCCAACAACACTAGGTCAGAATTCGTAAGACAATAGTTGTAAACATAGACACAAAACAGCACAGAGCAGACAGTAAATAGACGGTACACAAACAAAGTCAAATTCATGAAAGAAAGATATATGGACCTCTGGCCAAAAGACCAAGAAGTGATGTCAGGTGTTTCGAAAATAGTAAGCGCATCCTGCCCCACATTTTGCACCCGCAATATATCAATCTATAAGTCAGATAGGTAGGTCACCAACTAAGGCCCCGTGTCACCGATGCCATCAGCGATCATTTGTCGAAGAGAGATATTGTATTACGTGTTTAATTTTACACGTAGCAACAGTAGACAATATCACCAACTGTTGACATGCGTTTGAGTTACAGCGTGTAACCATAAAAATGGACATACAAAAATACTTATTTTATTCTTCAGGATTGGAACTAATTTGGTATAATTGGATGGTGGAGTAATGCTGATTTAATCTATAAATGTAATCTCATCTGTTTTTCTTTTTACATTACACATTTGTTTTTTATGAGTAATTTGCAATATTCCAACATTCAGCTTTACGGCACCTAACACTGTTGAGAAATTTGAAAAATGTGAAGATCCAATTATCCCAAAATAGTTCCAATGGCGCTTTTATTCTTCACGGATAACAAATTCTTCATAAACAAGTCATCGTTGATGACACAGTCCCAACTTGTTAATGGGTACTTTAATGAAAAGTCCTTGGAGAGGATAGAGTTCCCTTCATTAATAAGGTCTGTGATTATAATACTATGATACAGATGGGGCTTAATGGCTGAGAATGATTTCCATGGTGGTGAAAATATAAAACCAATGTAGGCCGCCATCCTAATTAAAACAGGTCATTAAATGAGTCAATGAGTGATTAATCGACAGGATGTTGCCAAACATTTTTGCATCCTATCATATTACTGATAGATTATCGCCAATACCATATTTTATAAAGTTTGATGCTGTGCTTCTGGACATTCACCCCGGCTAAAAACAAAAGTTAATCATGTAAATGCAAATTAGCCGTAAATTTAAATGATACTGCTAAGTGTCATTGAATTGCATTTACAACACTATGAGATCAACATCTGTACCAAGTTTCATCAAATTTGATGCGGTATTTCTAGACATATCAGCCTAATTACGAAAATTAAATAATTGACATGATACTGCTACATGTCGTGAAACAAATTGATGTGCATATGTATGACGTAAGTCAATGTCCTTGTACCAACTTTGAATGATATTAGTAGAAATATGTCTGAGTTATGGCTCTGTACATGAAAAAAGTAACTAAATGGCAACCAGGCAGCCATATTGCCATCGGATTGTGAAACCAATTGAAATGCATATCTATTACATAATATGACAATACATCAATGTCATTGTATTAACTTTGAATAAAATTGGTTGATACATGTCTGCATTATGGCTGCAGACATGAAAAACTTGTAACATAATGGCCGCCACGCAGCCATCGTATTCAATCTCACCGTAAAAAATCGAAGTAAATATGTATGACATAAGTCAATGTCCTTGTACCATTTTTGATAAAAGCAGTTGAGATGTGCCTGAGTTATGGCTCTGGACATAAAAAAATGGCCACCACGCGGCCATATTGAATCGTATAGTGAAATAAAGTCACGTGCATATGTATGACATACATGTAGGTCAATGCCCTTGTACCAACTTTGAATAAAATCAGTTGAGACGTGCCTTAGTTATGGCTCTTGACATGAAAAAATTGTAACAAAATGTTCGACTGCAGACAACTTCTAAAATAGTAAGACTCTTTCAAGGGCACAAAAGACTCCATTATGAGCAAGAATGAATTATAATACAAGAAAACCATTCT
>LD349714.1:137277-148133 GCA_001465055.1 Ptychodera flava
TGGCACATCATGCAGGTGCAGCCAACGAACAATGCACTTTTTAAAAGGTCCTTACTATGATAAGATATATTGTGCATGACAAATAATGTGAACTGACTAATTTTAAGCGAAGAGGGTAATTAATTAGCTGTTCATAATTTGCCCTCCCACAGAAAATGTTTCGACTTACCCTCCCACATTCAAACTTCATTTTTACCCACTCCCCAGTTATTTTTGCCTGTTTCCCCTCCCCACTGTGAATTTTTGAAGCTCCCTCGCCCTGTAGCGAAAAAACTTGCCAATTTCCCCTGCCCTCGAAACAATTCCCCTCAAAATGTTTTTCGCCAAGCCCTGTCCCCAGGAAAATCAACCGATATCCGCCCTGCCCTACAAAAAAAACTAAAATTTGCTCCCCTACCACCTAAAAACATGTCCCCTGCCCTAGCCAAATTAAAATTTCCCCTGCCCTCAAAAATTGCTCCTGAAATAACTTTTTCGATGAATAGCTCCGTTGGCTGCACCTGACCATGTTCCTTCATACCAAATACGTGGCCTCAGCCTTAAATTCACTTAAAATAGTCATCAAAAACTGCAAGTCTTTGCAATGACAATTTTAAAATCAAGTGACATAGACGCAATTTGTTGTTACAAGGAATACTCCTATTTTAGCGGAAGGTGAGACGAACATGTAGTATATGTCAAGCATTTTAGCATTTCAACAACCTTACAACATCAATGTATCTAAAAACTTAGGATAGGAACACTACTTTTTCTCTTTATTTTGTTGTCCGTAAATCTTACTCTACTGCATATGTCATTATAAAGAAAATGTAGATTCATTTTATTTTCTTCGGTATCTTCAACTTTAATTGTGACTGTTATGGGTAGGTTTGCCATTTGAGAGTCTCGGACTGATGTGCAAACAAGCATGTCGATGTTTGATCGCGTAAGCGACGTTGGAAGAAACATGCCATTGAGGAGTGCAAAAATGTGTGGCGTGGAGAAGGCAGTGAGGAACTACTCTTTGTAAATTCAGAGAAGGTATATGTGCGGAGCTCTTTAATCTATGGGAGAGGGGCTCTCATCGGGACTATTATTGGTAGGTGTTAACAGGAAAGAAAATTACTGAACGGGAGATAACGATTTTCGAATTTCAGTGGAAGGGCAGTTGTACACACCGATCACTCCTCTTCAATGTCATGATGTTAAATTACTTTGAAATGCTATAAACGCACGTAAAACACTGGTCTTCATAACAACAAGTATAAGTTAAAGTGAGTTCGTCTGATTTCCAATGCTTGATCATTATATGATCAGCGTTTATAGAAAATCGCATTAAACTGTTGCCTATGAGTTGAGTAGCGTCATTAATGATTACCGAGCACCCGCCATAATGAGATTTTCAAAAATGATTGCAGCAGATGTCAAATATCCGAGGACACAAAGGAAAACGCTAAACAGCTGTGATAGAAAATTTATGGTATTCTATCGTTATTTGTAACATTTAATATTTGTGTGAATGCCGCAAAATGTTAATCCGTTATATTTTCTTAATTTACTGCTGTGAGTTCACATGTTAACTAATACTAAGATCGATTGCGATTGACATAGATTTAGTAGGGCAAATACAATGATGGTCTCAATCATGACGTCATCCATATACTCAAATGTTAGACTGTAAAATGATTTCTTTGCTAGCTAGTAAGCGAAACAGAGCTAATCGTTCATCAGAATAAAATCGTTTGGCTGCAACATGGATAATTTGCATGGACATTCTCGCAGACGATAATTATTCACCGCTCTTTATGTCCGATCAACAATTGACAAAGGAAAGTAAACAACAGCACTACATTTATAAATACCCAAACGAACCTAACCTAGACCGAAAACAAGGCAACTTTGCTTGTAGAGTTTGCCACAAGGCATAAGATTAGCAACATCAAATGCAATGTAATCTCTGTCATGTTTGGTGCAATCAAGAATGCATAAGCTCTAGAAGGGAGAACCCGTAAAAGATCATTCTTGAATTTTTAAGTACCACTCGACAATTTAAAGTACCTCCCTCCCTACTTAAATAAAATGTAGTATAGGGGTTTGCAAAAAATGAAAACACTAGCTACATTCTGTACATCCAGTTTGGATACCCATTTTCGAAAAACTAAGACTCTGAAAACTTTTCTTACTCCAAGAGCTTTAAAGTGAGCCCCTGCAAGTGGTAGATAAGAAAAGAATTGTAGAAATTTGGGAGTCCAAATATACGTCCCTTAAGGCGCATTCTGCCCGAATTGGATAAAAAATATGTCATACGTATCTAGTTGTGCACGTAGCAACGGTACACAATGTCAATAACTGTTAACATCAGTTTGAGTTACAGCATGTAACCATAAAAATGGATACCACAAATATACTTGTTTTATTCTTCACGGTAACAAGTTCTTCTTAAATAATTGTACTGTTTTCAAGGATGTATCACATAGAGCACAAAGCTCACTTCTCTTGTAAACGGCTGAAACTGTGTGTGTATGTACAATATATTTAGGCCGGCACTGCAACAGATATTTGTGGCAACTCATATTTGAGTTGTCTCCAACCGTCATTGTGACTACGATTGTCATTTGAGACTGCTGTGCGATTTATAGTAGTTTAGTGTTTGCTTTGCGTTAGTTCATTGAAGTAAACTGCCATGAATAAGAGCAAATCCATGTGACAGAGAGAAGGTGCTAAGTAGTTTTTGTAATTTGGAGAAGGTAGTTCAAATTTTCAGGCACAGGGAAGAGGGATGGCGGAGAGTTTTCCTGTTGAGAGGAACGAGAGGGGAAATGATTAGTGAGAGAGGATAAACAAATCTGTAGATGCTGCGTACTCACTCAGAAATAGCCGACATCACATTCTATTAAACTGAGTAAATTATATTAATTCCCCGCTCCGATCAAACATTGGTATGGAAAATTTGGGAGGCGATAATTTCATAATTTACACAGGAACGGAACATGAACTTCTAACATTCAGAACATATGCCGAACAGTGCAACATCCTGCATCCTACGTTCAAATTCAAATTTGAACATTTTTTCGAAAAATCTCATACCTTGACCTAGTGGTCTTCAAAGAGCAGATATATAATTTAGAGAGAAGGCTTAAAAGACAGAAGCCTAAAAAGTCCATTTTTTCACGCAAAAACTTCAACAAGATTAAGATTACAAAAAAGCCTCAGCAATATCTCCTATCAAAGACAAGTTAACCTAATAAAATATCAGCTATACCTCATCGGCATAAATAAGAGTTATCAGCTTACAACAAAACCTGTCTGCACAACTTTAATCCATTCATGAAAACAAGCCTAATAAAACAATGTCCAGTCAGAAGCTGGAACATAATGGAGGGCGACCAAACACTGACCACCATTTTTCGAGAAAATCTATGATGGCATATGAAAGGACTAACAACACATAAGGTATCCTCCTTCAATCAAAGCTCAAACACAAGGAAAATACTGAGGGTCTGAGCAACAATTCATGCAACAGTCAGGCCTCAACATACCGATTTTAGCATCTCTCTTTGATGAACACTGGCTACCGTCAAACTAAACATGTAGGAATACAAAGCCACTCGAGCGACTGATGAAGGGACCCTACTTTGACCCGAATCACCGTTTTGATGAGTCTCAAACGTTAAGCCTTTTCTCCGGGACCAAGGTCACATGAACAGGATCAAAGCATTACCAGTTCACAGGTTTCTCATCATGTTTCCCGTTACCATGAAATCACATTGATCAACTCATTATATCACTAACAAAGGCAGAATTGTTCTACTAAGTTGCCTTCATTTCCTTTCCATCTTTCGATTTCTCACACAAAGACCATTGTAAAATAATCAATAATCTCATAATTTTTGTTACTAGGGTTTAGCTCATAAGCTAACTTTTGTAACATTTATCTTTTATTTTGGTTTTATTGATCATCAATACAAAATGTACATTACCTTGATACTGTCATTTTATCACGTAAATGGGCTATTGTACTTACCAGAGTGATCGTCAAAATCCTCCATTCGGTATTTATCGGCTGCTATTTTTGCTTTGTAACGTGATCATGATAATTATGTTTCACAAAGTACATGTTTTGTCTACAGTTTGTGGTGTTAATTTTACTTAAGCCAGAAAAATATTGAAAATAGGTTTAATCAACAGCATTTTAAAATTATCGAACAAT
This sequence comes from Ptychodera flava, assembly GCA_001465055.1. Lineage (NCBI taxonomy): Eukaryota > Metazoa > Hemichordata > Enteropneusta > Ptychoderidae > Ptychodera > Ptychodera flava. Next base: position 141,467 of record LD349714.1, read on the forward strand.
ATAACAGCGGACACCTTGAATTTTGGTAGACAATTTTGACTTTATGACGTCATCAACAATTGTGTTGCATCAATTGAATGTTTTATTTGTAAGTTGGGATTTTTGTGTCTGTTCCAAAACATATTGAATGCAAACTTCCTGAGAGTAACACTATTTTAACATATTTATGAAATATAATAGCGGTCGTTTTGAATTTATGACGTCATGGATCCTTTCCAGTGGCCCATATTGTTGGAGCAACAGCTAATTTTTTATCTACACATATATGTGAGCCTGTGTAGCAAATTTAGCACTTTTGTATCCTCGTAACAATCTCGTTTTTCGTTGCTCAGCCACATGACCAGTACATGCACATCAAATATGTTTGGTCTCTCTGCGATCATTTTGTAACAGAATCCAGTGCTACCTAAAAGGAAGCTCACCATTAGATATTCACATGCACACGATTCTGTGGTCGTATCAAATGTTTTGATATTTTTCACAATTATCGAGTTTCAGCAGAGCACTGCAAGTAACTCGCCAACAAAATACCAAAGTAAACGGACTTTGACCATTGTTCACACCTGACGGAAACCGAACTTGAGGGAATGCTTGACAATAAAGTATCTAACTTTGGAGGGGGCTTCTCTCAGAACACCTCTACAGCACATGTGCATTATTGATGAATGCCACCAGGCGGTTGAAACTTATCTGTTCAACGATTGAAAGCGTTAGTAATAATAGGATGAAAATTGCAACGCAATGCAGCAATAACTTTCCACATGAATGCATATCCATTAGCATTAGGCTAGTTATTTTCTTAATGAAAGTATCTAGGGTATACTCTTAGGCTAAGGTAAATAATCTGCCATATGGCTCCAAGCATTTTTCTCTTCGGGCCATTTTGAGACATTTAAAATATTTTCAGATTCTCAAATCGTGTCCTCGGCTAATCGGTAAAGAATTTCATACATTCTTGTTGCATTCGTTAAGTACAACCTCCGATATGAAAACCTGGAAACCTAGTGTGGTGATCGTCTGCTTCGTGGCGGGTTGTTCCTTCGCCCGATGGCTGCTTGTGCCATGTCGATGTGGTAAGGACAATTCAGTTGGCATCGCTTACCCAGATAGAAAAGTTCCCGCCAATTTTGACAGTCTGGTTAAAAGCAATTCTTATGAGACTATACACCACGACAATAGACTAAAACCGGAAGCAAAAAGAAGGTACAATCACAATAGTGACGTGAAGGGAGCCAGTGAGAATAATATTGATCCCGTTCTAACCGCAGAGGACACCAATATCACAGCAATAATTGAAAGAATCGGTAAACGAAAATCATTTATTGTCCTCTTGTATCTGAACCTCGGATTTTTGAATATGACGAAAAGCTGGATATGTAACGTTGAATGTATGGGAGTATTGGAACATACTGTCATTGTCTGCAGCGATGATAAAGCTTACTGGTCACTTAAAAACTGGAAACCATCACTACACGTACTTCTCCATCGCTATGGAACGACGGAAGCTATGACATGGGGCACAGACAGTTATTTTGACTTTCTGTTGTACCGCGCCAAATCGGTTGAATCGATTCTACAAGACAACCATTCCGTTTTTCTTGTGGAATCGGATGCGGTGTGGCTGAAAAATCCGACGGTTCTGTTCAATCAGTATCTGAACAACGATCTCATTCTGGTCGCTAATGAGCACATGGAAGATGAGAGTCAGAGGCAAGCGCTTCCCGCGTTAGCTTACTTGAATGCAACGTCAAAAACACGTCGTCTTTGGGACAAACTGGTGGAAATCTGTGCCCGTAAGGAGGAAATGTACAAGAGAGGGATTTCAAAGATTCTTGGCGGCAGTGATATGGGTACATTAAATTATCTGATCAGGAGGGAACCAGTCAAAGTGCAATGGCTACCTAACGACAAATTTGTCGGGGGAAAGTGGTATGGTGGTGCAGAATACAATGAAGAGATCGCAAAGTCAATAATCGTCATCCACAACAATTTCATACAAGGAAACGACAGAAAAGAAGAGCGAGCGAAACGTTGGGGCCATTGGTTCCTCTCAGACGACGGCACACAATGTGTTGGCACACCGTGTTCCTTTATACCAAATACGTGGCCTCAGCCTTAAATTCACTTAAAATAGTCATCAAAAACTGGAAGTCTTTGCAATGACAATTTCTAAACCAAGTGACATAGACGCAATTTGTTGTTACAGGGAATACTCCTATTTTAGCGGAAGTCGAGGCTAACATGTTGTATATGTCAAGCATGCACATTGTTGATAACTATAATAGCATTCGAACAGTCTTGCAACATCAATGTATCTTCAATCTTAGAATGGGAACATTATTTTTTTCTCTTTATTTTCTTATCCGTAAATCTTTGCCAACTGCATATGTCTTTGTAAAGAAAATGTAGATTCATTTGAGTTTTTCGGGATCATCAACTTCAATTGCGACTGTTGTGGGTAGGTTTGTCATTTGAGAGTCTCAGACCGGTGTGTAAACAAGCATGTCGATGTTTGATCGCGTAAGCGACATTGGAAGAAACATGCCATCGAGGACGGCAAAAGTGTATGGCGTTGACAAGGCAGTGAGGAACTACTCTTTGTAAATTCAGAGAAGGTATATGTGTGGAGCTCTTTGACCTAGGTTAGGGGCTGTTAGGAGTATTCCTGGAAGGTGTTAACAAGAAAGAAAACTACTGAGCGGGAGGTAAAGATTTGCGAATATCAGTGGCAGGGCAGTTGTACAGAGCGATCACTGCCCTTCAAAGTCATGATGTTAAAATTACCTTGGAATGCTATAAACGCATATAAAACACTGGTCTGTATGAAGTCACGTATATGCTAAAGCTAGAACATCTGATTTTAAACACTTGACTATATGATCAGGTTTTTTAGAAAGTCGCGTGAAACTGTTGCCTATGAGTTGAGTAGCATAATTAGTGATAAACGAGCACACACCATAATGAGATTTTCATAGATGATTGCAACAGATCCCAAATATTTGAGGACACGAAGGAAAACGCTTAACAGCTGTGGTGTAAATTTATGGTATTCTGCTGTTATCTGTAACATTTAAGTGAATATTGCAAAATGTTAAACCCTTATATTTTCTAAATTCGCTGCTGTGATTTCACATGCGCACCAAGACTGGGATAGATTGTGATCGACATAGATAGATAGATAGATTGACTTAGATTTAGTAGGCAGTCACAATGATGGTTTCAAACATGACGACATCCATATGTTCGAATGATAGACTGTAAAATGTTTTCATTGCTACGTAGTTAGCGAAACAGAGCTAATCGATGATTTCAATGGAATCCTTTTGCTGTAACATTGATAATCTGAATGGACATTCTCGCAAGCGATATTTATTCACAAAAACTACTCTCTTTATGCCCGATCAAAAGTTGACAAACGAAAGTAAACAACATCTATACATATATAAATACCAAAACGAATCTAACCTAAAACCAAAACAAGTCAACTTTCCTTGTAAGGTTTGCTGCAACCCATAAGATTGGCAACACCTTGTGCAATGTAATCTCTGTTACGTATGGTGCCACAAAGGATGCATAAGGCTTGCGTTGACAAACATCTCTCAAACATCCATAAATGATTTATCTTGATTTTTTAAGTACCACCCGACAGTTTAAAGTACCTCAATCCCTACTAAAATGAAATGCAGTATAGAGCTTTGCAAAACCCGAAAACACTAGCTACATTCTGTACCAAATATCACAGTTATAGGTTTTACTATCGGAGAAACAGACCTTATAAGCAGCTAGCAAAATGAAAGCGGCGGCCCACTGAAATATGAACATGCTGCGCATTATTGATAGGCTGTACTTACTGGTCATATATGTTTACAGCAATAAACTGTACAAATGTCTTTTTACCCATTGACCTGCGTGAAAATTGAGGCTATGGGGAACTACATGTTCAGCTAATATATTGCAGCCAGTCGTATGTGTGTGCTGTTCTCAGTGTTCCACTTGAAGTTACTCTTTCATTCAGTTGGGATCCCGATTTCCCAAAAACTAAGACTCTAAAAACCTTTCTTACTCCAAGAGCTTTAAAATAAGCCGCCACAATTGAAGATAAGAAAAGAATTGCAGAAGTTTGAGAGTCCAAATATCTCTCCAAGAGGCGCATTTTACCTGAACTTGATTAAAAGTGTCTAGTTACGTGTCTAGTTTTACACCTAGTAACAGTAGACCATATCACCAACTGTTAACGTGCATTTGAGCTACAGTGTGTAACAATAATAATTGACGTACAAATATACCTATTTTATTCTTTACGGATAACAAATTCTTCATGAAGTATTTTATAGTGTTCCAATGTGTATCATATAGAGCACGAAGCTCACTTCAATTGTTTACGGCTGCAACTTCAGTGTATGTACAGTGTAGTTAGGCTGGCAGTAAAGTTTCCTTAGGTGCACTGGACCAATTATTTGGTTACTAAGAGAGTTTTCAGAATCTGATTACAATAAAACGCAGAGATCCACGGCGACCGTAAGCGAATGAGAATTGAATTGAGCAAGCAAAGGTGGAAATGTCTAAATGTCTATATCTGAGTGTTTTGGTATTAAAATCATAGGGTGATTAAGAGGGATCCAGTGTCGATATATCTTAGAAATTAGGATGGGGAAAATGGTTTTTCTATTCATTTGTTCTACTCATCTCTTACTCCGATATACACAGTAGTGAAGAAAATGACCATGCTTATGATATTTGGGTTGTCCACAACCTTCATGGTGATTAGGATTGTCGTTTGAGACTTGTGCGATTTTATAGTAGTTTAGTGTTTGCTTTGCGTTAGTTTATGGAAGTAATCTGCCACGAATAAAAGCAAATCCATGTGACAGAGAGAAGGTGCTGAGTAGTTTTTGTAATTTGGAGACGGTAGTTCAAATTTTCTGGCGCTGGGAAGAGGGATGGCGGGGAGTTTTTCTTTTGCGAGAAACGAGATGGGAAAATGATTAGTGAGAAAGAAGGAGAGCAGATACGTACACATTCACTTTTTCCTGTAACTTTTTATGGTGTTTAAAACAGTATGATCATTCGCTTGTTAAACATTTGCTTATATGATACCAATTACAGGATATAATAACTTTAATTGGAATTCTTTGATGTATAATAGGTGGAACTTTACCATTATAACTTTTTATAGTGTTCAAACAGTATGATCATTCGCTTGTTAAGCATTTGCTTATATGATACCAATTACAGGATATAATAACTTTTATTGGAATTCTTTGATGTATAACAGGTGGCAGTTTACCATTAAATGATCACCTTTAAAGAGAAGAGAATTGCTTTAAACTCTTGCCAATAGCCTGTGTAGCCTCGCCAATGATTACCGGGTACCTATCATTATGAGGTTTTTATATGCATTTTCCCAGGACACTGAGTCAAAGCTCTTCTCGCCCCAGTGACAGAATTGTCATCGTGAATAAAATGCCGAACAGCTGTGACAGTTAATGTACCTTACATATTTTGCATCAATCTGACTATCTGTGCGTCACAAAATCGTTATATTTACTTCATTCACCGCACGATTACACAGCTTGAAAACTGTCATAAACACATGCACAGAGTTTGAAGAATCTCATGGGGGAGTAGGGCTCATCTCTCTCTCTCTCTCTCTCTCTCTCTCTCTCTCTCTCTCTCTCTCTCTCTCTCTGTACTGTACTTCTCTATTTGATATGCCGGATTTATGGGAAGACTTATTTATACAAGCATTTAGTGAACCCCCTGAATTCCTGTGATGCCACTACTGATATATTTAGAAGAGTTTATGCGTACAATCACAGACAAATAGAAAGACAGACTAGCAACGCCCATGCCTTTTGTTTCATGGTCGTCTCAATAGACTATGGCCTTTTCATATCAACATTAGCTTCACAGGTATTAGTCTTTTTCGCGACTTTGTTCGTGGTTGATAATTGCACGAGATAATGCGAAAAGTAGGATGAGATGGCATCCTGCTGCCTGTTGCGTAGCAACCATACTTATTTTGTGTGCTCTCAGGGCAGAAACACTGCTTTATGCCGATCAAAACATAACTCGTCATCAGTTTCATAAACATGTCCTTCCATGACAAACTTGTAAAAGATGATATAACTGACCGTAAACCATTGTGTAAAACCAGACAGTATTGATAAAAGGCTTTCAAATTTGGTTCAAACACACCATTATATATTCATAAAAATGTGAGAGGAATTTTTAAAATGGTAAAACTCACTTTCCGGTTTTCGCCAGAACGCCAATTCTGCTCAGCGCCACACGACAACAACACGAACTTTGCCGAACATATTTTTGCATAAAAATTGGTGAAAATCCGGAAACTACCAAAGGGTAAATGGTCGGCAGTCTTCGGAAAAGAGAGGAGAGAGCTACCTGAGGCGAGGCGTACATGGAGGGCTTACATAACCACTTCACACCTTGAACAATACACGTTGCCAGTCTATCTTACCATTTGTCTGTGGTATAATATACAATGATGGGTCTCAAACGGAAGGGAAGTCGATAAGCTGCTTTTGATTTCAGGACAAAGCTATATGAGTTAACCTAAAATAAACCATTTGTCTGCTATATGGATAATACTTGAACCCGTTCGTTTGAACAAATCTTCTTTGACCAATTGCATACTGTAAATAAT
>LD349714.1:154652-168366 GCA_001465055.1 Ptychodera flava
ATTGTCCTCTTGTATCTGAACCTCGGATTTTTGAATATGACGAAAAGCTGGATATGTAACGTTGAGTGTATGGGAGTATTGGAACATACTGTCATTGTCTGCAGCGATGATAAAGCTTACTGGTCACTTAAAAACTGGAAACCATCACTACACGTACTTCTCCATCGATATGGAACGACGGAAGCTATGACATGGGGCACAGACAGTTATTTTGACTTTCTGTTGTACCGCGCCAAATCGGTTAAATCGATTCTACAAGACAACCATTCCGTTTTTCTTGTGGAATCGGATGCGGTGTGGCTGAAAAATCCGACGGTTTTGTTCAATCAGTATCCGAACAACGATCTCATTCTGGTCGCTAATGAGCACATGGAAGACGAGAGTCAGAGAAAAGCGCTTCCCGCTTTAGCTTATTTGAATGCAACGTCAAAAACACGTCGTCTTTGGGCCAAACTGGTGGAAATCTGTGCCCGTAAGGAGGAAATGTACAAGAGAGGGATTTCAAAGATTCTTGGCGGCAGTGATATGGGTACATTAAATTATCTGATGAGGAGGGAACCAGTCAAAGTGCAATGGCTACCGAACGACAAATTTGTCGGGGGAAAGTGGTATGGTGGTGCAGAATACAATGAAGAGATTGCAAAGTCAATTATCGTCATCCACAACAATTTCATACAAGGAAACGACAGAAAAGAAGAGCGAGCGAAACGTTGGGGCCATTGGTTCCTCTCAGACGACGGCACACAATGTGTTGGCACACCGTGTTCCTTCATACCAAATACGTGGCCCCAGCCTTAACTTAACTAAAATAGTCATCAAAAACTGGAAGTCTTTGCAATGACAATTTTAAAACCAAGTGACAAAGACGCAAATTGTTGTTACAGGGAATACTCCTATTTTAGCGGAAGGTGAGACTTACATGTAGTATATGTCAACCACATTGCTGATAACTATAAAAGCATTTCAACAGTTTTACAACATCAATGTATCTTAAAACTTAGAATTGGAACACTACTTTTTCTCTTATTTTCTTATCCGTAAATCTTTACCTATGACATATGTCCTTGTAAAGAAAATGTGGATTCATTTGAGTTATTCGGGATCTTCAACTTTAATTGCGATTGTTGTGGGTAGGTTTGCCATTTTAGAGTCTCAGACCGTCGTGCAAGCAAGCATGTCGATGTTTGATCGGGTAAGCGACGTTTGAAGAAACATGCCATCGAAGAGAGCAAAAGTGTAAGGCGTTGAGCAGGCAGTAAGAAATTACTCTTTGTAAATGCAGAGAAGGTGTATGTGCGGAGCTCGTTCAACTGGGGGAGGGGCTGTTAGGAATATTCCTGGAAGATGGTAACAAAAGGGGAAACTACTGAGCGGGATGTAAAGAATTTTGAATATCAGTTGCAGGGCAGTTGTACACAGCGATTACTCGCCTTCAAAGTCATGATGTTAAAATAACCTTGGATAGCTATAAATGCAGGCAAAACACTGGTCTTTATGACGTCAAGTATATGCTAAAGTTAGTACATCTGATTTTAAACGCTTGATCATTATATGATCAGGTTTTTTTTAGAAAGTCGCCTATGAGTTAATTAGCGTAATTGGTGATAAACGAGCACACACCATAACGAGATTTTCATAGATGATTGCAAGAGATCCCAAATATCCGAGGACACAAAGGAAAGCGCTTAACAGCTGTGGTAGTAAATTTATGGTTTTCTGTTGTTATCTGTAACATTTAATTAAATGTCACAAAATGTTAAACCCTTATATTTTCTAAATTCGCTGCTGTGATTCCACATGCTCACCAAGACTGAGATAGATTGTGATCGACATAGATAGATAGATTGACTTAGATTTAGTAGGCGGATACAATGATGGTCTCAAACATGACGACATTCATATACTCGAATGATAGACTGTAAAATGTTGTCATTGCTACGTAGTGAGCGAAACAGAGCTAATCGTTGAATTGAATGGAATCCTTTTGCTGTAACATTGATAATCTGGATGGACATTCTCTCACGCGATAATTATTCACAAAAACTACTCTCTTTATGCCCGATCAAAAGTTGATAAACGAAAGTAAACAACATCACTACATATATAAATACCAAAACGAATCTAACCTAAAACCAAAACAAGTCAACTTCCCTTGTAAGGTTTTTCACAATCCATAAGATTGGCAACACCATGTGCAATGTAGTGACTGTCATGTTTGGCGCCACAAAGAATGCATAAGGCTTGCGTTCACAAACATCTCTAGAAGGGAGAATCCATAAAAGATTTTTCTTGATTTTTTAAGTACCACCCGACAGTTTAAAGTACCTCCCTCCTTACTAAAATGAAATGCATTATAGAGCTTTGCAAAACATGAAAACTCTAGCTACATTCTGTACCAAATATCACAGTTACGTTTTTTACTATCGGACAAACAGATCCTGATAAGCAGCTAGCAAAATGAAAGCGGCGGCCCACTGAAATACGAACATGCTGCGCATTATTGATAGGCTGTCCTTATTGGTCACAAATGTCTACAGCAATAAACTGTATAAATTTCCTTCGCCCTTCGACCTGCGTGAAAATTTAGGCTATGGGGGAACAACATGTTCAGCTAACATATCGCAGCCAATCAATATGTATGTGCTGTTCTCATTGTTCCACTTGAAGTTACTCTGTCATTCAGTTGGGATCCTGATTTCCCGAAAACAAAGACTCTAAAAACTTTTCTTACTCCAAGAGCTTTAAAATAAGCCGGCACAAGTGGTAGATTAGAAGAGAATTGTAGGAGTTTGAGAGTCCAAATATCTCTCCCTTGAGGTGCAATTTTCCTGAACTCGATTAAAAGTGTCTAGTTACGTGTCTAGTTTTACACGTAACAACAGTAGACCATATCATCAACTGTTAACATACATTTAATTTACAGCGTGTAACCATAATAATTGACATACAAATATACTTATTTTATTCTTCACGGATAACAAATTCTTATTGAAGTATTCTACAGTGTTCCAATGTGTATCATATAGAGCACGAAGCTCACTTCTATTGTTTACGGCTGAAACTTCAGTGTATGAACAGTGTAGTTAGGCCGGCATTGCAACAGATTGCAGTAAAGTTTGCCATGAGTGTAGAAACATTAACACTGGACCTATTACTTGGTTACTGAGAGAGTTTTCAGAATCTGATTACAATAAAACGGAGAGATCCACGGCGACCGTCAGCGAATGAGAACTAAATTGAGCAAGCAAAGGTGGAAATGTCTAAATGTCTATATCTGAGTGTTTTGGTATTAAAATGATAGGGTGATTAAGAAGGATTCAGTGTCGATATATATTAGAAATTAGGATGGGAACAATGGTTTTTCTATTCATTTGTTCTACTCATCTCTGACTCCGATATATACAATATTGAAGAAAATGACCGTGCTTATAATATTTGGGTTGTCTGCAAACTTCATGGTGATAAGGATTGTCATTTGCGATTTTATAGTAGTTTAGCGTTTGCTTTGCGTTAGTTCATGGAAGTAATCTGGCACGAATAAAAGCATATCCATGTGCCAGAGAGAAGGTGCTGAGTAGTTTTTGTCATTTAGAGAAGGTAGTTCAAATTTTCTGGTGCAGGGAAGAGGGATGGCGGGGAGTTTTTCTGTTGAGAGGAACGAGAGATGAAAATGATTGGTGAGAAGGAAGGAGAGCAGATGCGCACACTACTTCTCTTGAGTCAACAGGATCCCAATATTGTTTCTGTTAAAAGTTTATTCCAAGTTCCTAACTTGTACCTGTAGCAAATAACACAAAGTTAATACACAGTATTGCCTTTTGTATTATGTATAGGTAAATAATTGGTGGAATTTAGATTAGTTTTGACAGTAATTTGTGACAAAACTTTGGGGTATGGGGTAAATTATGGCCCTATTTCATGAAAACTATAGAAGATATTGCATATTGCTATATACCATTTTCAAGTACAATAAATCACCTTTCTAATGATACCCCATAACCTAGGTCATGTTAAACAGTAAGCTCAGTAGATCACGTACAAGAAGACAGGTTTGACAAAAATCCACGTGGGTCACAAAATCGTGATTTTGTGGTACCCTTCAAAACATGACCGTAACAGCTATTGAGTCCCTATATTTTGTCTGTTAAAATCCCATTTCTTATTCTAGGGATCCCAAGGCTTCTGAAAATTACAGGTTTGTTATCCTGTGGGGTGAGTGGGGGGAGGTGCACGTAGACGCCCCCTCTAGCCTCGGCCTAATAGATTGTTAGTAATGCTTGCTGTACATGTATATAAAGTAAGACAAGGAGGCATATACAATTTTCCAAATACGCCTTAACAAAATTATTTTATAGAAAAATATTTAAAAATTAAATTATCACAATAGACAGTCGTCAATAATCTATTTACTTGAAGGAGAAAATGGCAATATGACTATGTGTGCACGTTTTCGAGTCTTCTTTTTAAGGCTGTGCATTAGTTCATTGCATAACAATAAAATGCCCATTCACGATATACCAATGTAGCAAAACTTGCTATTTTAGTGACTAGAGACAATAATGCATGGTAAATACCCAATTTTGACATTTATTTTCTTCTTCAGCACATTGCAATTAGTAAATAACATCCATAAATGTGTTTGATTTGCTTCATAAGGAGGAAACAATAGTTATCGTATTTTCTTCCGGTTAAAAATACTGAATTACCAGAAAAAATCGATTTAAAGTTATCCAATTCTATGACGTCATATTTTTCACTAAAACTTTATGCATTTTTGAAAGACCAGTATCTAAGCTTTCTAAAACTATAAGGTATATGGCATTTCAAGCCAGTTTACTTCATCCAGGAAAGAATGTTGTACCCCTACCCCTAGCTTTTGCACACCCCATACAGATACACGCAATTCAAAATTGACTCAAGAGAAGTAGTGTATACTTAAATATCTAATGTTAACACTTTTTTACTTGTTTAATATGTGGGAATAAATAATTCAAACACAAAAAGCTGTCAAAATTTTGCTTAATAACAAGTAAATCACAATTGTTACATGGTATTTTGGGTAAAAAATTTCAAAATTGTCAAAAAAATTCATTTTAAAGTCGTCCTATTCTATGTACACAAATTAATTTTGCTAAAGTTGGTGTTTCTCATAAAGAGCAGAATCTCAGCTTTCCAAAAATGTATGGTTTGTGCTATTTCATGCTAGTTTACTTAATGTAGGGGAGGATATAGTACCCCCTACCCCTACCCATTTTTCGCCATTTTTTGCGGCACATGCAAATCAAAAACCAGCCCAGATAGGTAGTGTATCCCAAAATATCCAATGTTAACATCTTTTTTCTTGTTCAGCAGGTCCTAAAGAACAAAAAAATACCCAAGTAGTAGGGATGTGGGGGGGGGGTGCACGGTGGGCCCCTCCAGCCCACGGACTACTGCTTTTGATTTCAAGACATAGCTATGTGAGTTAACCTAAAATAAACCATTTGTCTGCTACATGGATAACACTTGAACCCGCACGTTTGAACAAATCTTCTTTGACCAATTGCATACTGTAAATAATACTGGTATCACATAGTAATATGTTCCATAACCAATGTTAGACTTCAGACAACTTCTAAAATAATAAGACTCTTTGGAATGTCAAAAACGATAGAATTACAAGCACTGAGCCCGTTATCTGCCTACTGAGAATCTGATTAAGATAAAATGGAGAGATTCACAGCAACAGTCAGCGAATGAGAACAACATATCTGAGTGTTTTCTGCAACCTTCATGGTGATTAGGATTGTCATTTGAGACTTGTGCGATTTATAGTAGGTTAGTGTTTGCTTTGCATTAGTTCATGGAAGTAATCTGCCATAAATAAGAGGAAATCCATGTGACAGAGGGAAGATGCTGAGTATGTTTTAGCTCACGTGTTCACACACGTAAGCTAATGTTATAGCGATGTCCGTCTGTCTATCCGCGTGTGTGTGTGTGTCTGTCTCTGTCTCTGTCTGTCTGTCTGTCTGTTTACATGATACCTCAAAAACGCCTGAACAGATTCAAGTCAGATTTGGTAGACAGGCACAATCAACTTTTGTCAAGATCTAATTAGATTGGTTAGTGTGGCCTGCATATTAATGAAGTTATGCAATATCATTTTTTCATGAAACTGTTTCCCTATGAAGACAGTAATGACACTGTAGGCATATGTCAAGAAATACTCCACAAAATTTCATGAAACTTTTCACAGATGACGATCTCAGAACATTATGATGCTACTGTAAGTGTCATGTCAATTATCTGCTCATTGCATATTTAATAAACTTTTGTATTTAGTGACGTAACTTTGAAATGCTTGCACCAAATTTGATGAAACATGCAACAAATATTGATCTGATAAATATCTAACTGTACTGAGAATCATTGGACAGTGTAAAGTAAATAAATAGCTCATTTGCATATGACATGAAGTTTTGTAATTAGTCATATAACTCCGTAATAACTGCATCAAATTTGATGGAATCTGCTGCAGATATAGATCCGACAGATGTCTAACTGTGGTGTAAAGCATCTAACTTAGTGTGAAGTTAATTCAGGGTTTATTTGTATATTTAATGAACTTTTTAATTAGTGATATAACTCCAAAATTAGAGCATTAAATTTGATGAAACGTGCTACAGATTTTGATCTGGTAAATATCTCATTGTACTGATAAGCATTGAGCAGTGTCAAGTTAATAAATAGCTCATTTACATATTTCATGAAGTTTTGTAATTAGTCATATACTTCCGAAATAAATGCACCAAATGTGACGCAACCTGCAGCAGATACTGACCCAACAGATATCTGACTATGATGTAAAGCATTTAGTAGTGTGATGTTAATTTTAAGGGTTCATTTACATAAGCTTATTTAATAAGCTTTGTAATAAGGTATATAAAAATTGGTGTTACCTGAAACATTGAACAGTGTCAAGTTAATTAAGGGTTCATTTGCATATTCAATGAACTTTGTAATAAGTGATATTACTCTAAAAATTACAGCATTAAATTTAATGAAACGTGGTACAATACGGCTAGTTTTCAATCGGGTTCGAACCCAAAACATACGGCATCAGTCGCCTGTTGATCTGATCACAGGCGACCCAGACACTATTTATAAGCTTATTATTGACACTGTTTTCTCTATCAGTTCCTCCCCTTTTCTTCATCACAGTCCCTGTATGGATAAAGGGACTGTGTCTTCATGCTCTGACTGATCGGAGTAATAAAAATAAACAGTTATATAACCTAACCTAGCTCTTGACTCTTTTTATTCAGTTTACACTCATTACAAGGACGTTTTGTCTCTGATATACACATCTTGTAATTAATTAGTCAACACAAATAATTATGATAAGCTTGGACTCATCAAGGGTTGGTCAACAATGGAAAGATAGAAATGTAAGTGAAAAAGGAGTAACCTTTCCTATATTTCGAGATGTTGACCAAGCCATAAATTCCCTGATAAGTCCACGAATTAGCATGATTAGTTATGTTGACTAATTAATTACAAGATGTGTATAAGAGAGATAAACGTCCTAGTAATGGGGTTTAAAGTATAGGATAAAGCCCGAGTACGAGGGTTTTATCCGACTTAAAAACTATCGCCCCTAACTGATATATTTTCGTTTTCCATGAATACGTCAACCGTCCCCTTTGTCAATGTAACATGTTTAGGATATGAATTAAAACTTTTATTTGTGAAATAGCCGTCCAATGTAATGGAACATCCTATAAATGCCCTAGGGCACATTATATAAATGCCCTAGGGCACAGCAGATTTTGTGTTGCAGCTGGTTTCCGCTGTGTTACCAAATTTGAATATTAAAACGTACCAGATGTCTACAGAATATGACATGTTCACTTTTGATTGGACAGTACTTTACTACGGCGCTGTCATTCGTTTCTGGAATTTGGTGACCAAGGCTTTATGAGTAAATAAAACACCCTGAATTGAGCACTCTGATTGGTCAATCAACAGTAGATAGTTTTTAAGTAAATAAAGAGTCAAGAGGCTCTGTTAGGCTATAGAGTAATTTATTTTATTTACTACGATCAGTCAGAGCATGAAGAAAAGGAGGGGAACTGATAGAGAAAACTGAGAAAAACTCAATAATAAGCTTATTAATAGTGTCTGGGCCGCCTGTGATCTGATAGATATCTTATTGTCCCTTGAAGCATTGAGCAGTGTCATGTTAATAAAAAGCTCATTTACAAAATAAGTATTTTGTAATTAGTGATTTAACTCTGAGATTACTGTGCCAAAGTTGATTAAACCTGCTACGTATATATACATATAGTGATATAACAGATATCTTATTGTTCTATGAAGCATACAACTATTAATGAAACTGTTGTTAAACACGTTAGCACATTCAGTTCGCATCTGATTGTAATTTGGAGGGGGAAGTTCGAATTTTTTGGCACAGGGAGAGGGATGGCGGGGAGTTTTTCTGTTGAGAGGAACGAGAGGGCAAAATGATGAGTGAGAGAAGGAGAGCAGATGCATACACATTCACTTTTCCCCTGTAACGTTTTATGGTGTTCAAAACAGTATGATCATTCGCTTGTTAAACATTTGCTTATATGATTCCAATTGCCGGAAATAATAACTTCTTTGATGTATAACAGGTGGCACTTTACTATATAATCACCTTTGAAGAGAATTGCTTTAAACTCTTGCGAATAGCTTGTGTAGCCTCGCCAATGATTACTCGGTACTAATTATTATGAGATTTTTACATGCGTTTTCCCAGGACACTGAGGCAAAGCTCTTCTCGCGATGGAATTGTCAATTATTTACCGCACAATAACACAGACTGAAACTGTCATAAACATATGTACAGAATTTAAAGAATCTCATGGGGAGTAGGGCTCATCTCTCTCTCTCTCTCTCTCTGTACATTTGACTGTTACCAGGCAATGGCGGAGCTATACTGAACACTACGTTACGTTGTCTCCTGGAAAACTGGCGTGATTTAGCTTGTGTTGGCATCTGTTTATTTCGTTTGTGTGTGATAAATTAACATTGAAAGTATGCACACACCGGACAAGAGGCTTAGAAAGTCAAAAGCAGATGCGGACTTTATCTACGGGTCGGATTTGGATGCGGAGATTGACTACGACAATGACACAGTGGAAGCACATGGCCATACAAAGAAGCAGACGAAAAAGAAGGTGAAATATTATGCTGTGTCAGTTGGTCGTAAAACTGGCGTCTTTACTGACTGGAAGTTGTGCCATAAGTACACCAATTGGTTTCCCGGTAATTGTTTTAAGAGTTTTGAAACAAGATTGGCGGCTGAGGAATATCTGGACCGGTTCAGTAGGAATAATATACTTGATGAAATTGAGAGCGTACCTCGTGCACGTGACCCGCGGTGTGAGACTGATTCAATTGATGGCGACCCTCATGCTGAAAATAGATGTAACTGTTCCGGTGTTTTTGTTTCGGAGGATTTCCCCATTGATGATAATGACTATGCAGGAACTGATCAAATGCTTTGTACCTCAGAAACACTCGTGTCAGATGATGAATCCGATATCTCAGATACAGAAGTGAAGCGTCTCTTTCATGATGACAGTGTGCGTATTGACCGTGACGGCGACCAGGTCAGCGCTAATAAAATACGTAGTGCAAGCCAATCAACAAATGTAAAGGAAAGAGACTGTGAGACTACTTGTCCTGCTGTTCATCAATTGGAAATTGATCAAATGAAGGACAGATACGATGTATTGATCGCAGCCCTAGAAGACAAACTTGTAGATGCTGTCTACCAGTGCAACACCCTACAGAGTGAGACGACTGTCCTGAAAATGGAAATTTCGGAGCTGAAAGCTAAAACACAGAAGCTGGGTCGCTTAGAAGATGAGCTTTGTAGACTGAGGGCCGAAAACAAATCGTTAAAGGCCGACCTACTCGCGGCTGACTGTAGTTGGTCAAAGAAATTGTCTGATATGCAGACACTGATGGAAACAGAATCAAAGGTGCGTGAAAAGGCTTTGTTGAAGGAGCTGCAAAACGAGCTGTGTAAGTTTGAGTCGGCTTTAAATAACCAGAGTAATAATCCAGATAACGACACAGGAGATCCCAGTGTGTCAGGAAATCGTAGCCAAGATGAAAAGTTCTCCGTAAATGTACACGAGCAGTCTAACGGACAAACCGAAGATCTCTCCATCGCATCAGTTGTCAGCGAGTGTAAATACGATACCGAGAAACCACAGCAACTTGTGACTGATAAAGCTGACTTGGACATTCCTGTTACGTTGACAGAAAGTTCCGGAGTCACGAGTATCATAGATTGTAATGAAGTTGATGTTCTAGTAATTGGTGATATGCATGCAAAGAAAGTGTTTGCTCCTACAATTCGTGATACTGTATCTCTTTTAGACAAGATGGTCAATACAGATAGGATTCAGTCTGTAGTTGTACATGTAGGTACCAATGATATCTTTAACACTGATGTGAATTGTTGTGCTGACAGATTTCACACCCTATATTGATAGTCTAAACAGGAAATTCCCAAATTCGAAAATTGTAATGTCAAGCCTGTTGCCTAGGTTTGATGTTGCCAGTGCTAATCCTAAGATCAGTGAGTTAAATGAAAAGCTTCGTGCAAAGTGTTACAGTATGAATTCGTGTATATTTGTCTGGCATAGGAAATTGTCTAGAAGTCGTTTCTTATTTGAGCCTGATAATGTTCATCTTACTTTTGCGGGCACTAGATTATTAGTTGCTGATATAAAAAGATCAATTTATGGTCCCATACGTTCACAACATACCCGCCAGAACACATATCCATACCAGAGTATGAGAAATAATCATAGAAATAGATCATACAGCAGTCCCAGAAATCATGCTCATGGATCCCACCGTAGAGCAACTTACAAGAGAAACCGTATACGAACCCACACAGAAAGTAACCATAGTTATCAATATAGGCGAGATGTTGGTTTTGGTCAAAGTAAACCACATTATGGTGCAGATTTTGGATACAGGGCACACAATCCTGGCAACAGCGGTTCATATTCTGGCCATGTTTCAGAGCCAAATTTTGGCAATACTTTTGTGCCAAATATTCATGGTAACACTGACATCTTTTATGGAGCTACAAATAATTTGCAGTCCCAAGGTTATCAACCCAGGGTGTTTGACAACAGAAAAATTTTCTCAAATTTCTAGGAGGAAAAAAGTGGAAAGCTTAAACGTAAAAAAACGGAAAGGTTGTAAAAACGTCCAGATAGTCATAATGTAGTTTTTGTTTGTTTGTTTGTTTTTGTTGCCAATACTTGCTCAAATCATTGCCCTTTGGTATAAATGTGTAAAGTTAGTAACCAAAGTAGCATTTCCATCTGTTCATGGAATGTACATGGTATTAGTAGTAAAGATGTTCATGCTGATGAATTTTCAAGTTTTCTCAAAAAGTTTGATATAATATGTATGCAAGAAACATCGTTGAATTGTAACAAAGATTTTTTTCACATTGATGTTTACAGTGTATTTCGTTCAGAAAGAAGTTATAATCTTAAAAAACGAGGTCGACCTGCTGGAGGGTCAGCAATTATGTTTAAGTCATTTTTAAAAAAGGGAATCACAAAGTTGAAATCTAGTGTATCTGATTTTTTATGGTGTAAACTTGACAAACAGTTCTTTTCCTTGAAGGATGATTTGTACCTTTGATGTGCCTATATCCCACCAGAAAATTAAGGTGTACATATTAAGATAGATTATTTTGATACATTGGAAAGAGAAATATCGAGATATGCTTTGTTAGGTGATAAAATGATCTTGGGGGATTTAAACAGTAGAGTTGGTCTTCTCAAAGACTTCATTCAGAATGATGATACAGTATATACTCCAGTACCCAATTTTTATACATCTGATAACTTTAGAGTAAGATATTCCAAAGATTCATCCATTCCCAATGGTAATAAATTTGGTAAACAGTTGATTGAGCTATGTCTAAATAACAATCTGATAATTGCCAATGGAAGAACTGTTGGTGATTTATCTGGAAAATTTACCTATCATCATCCAATGGGGTCTAGTGCTGTTGATTATTGTATCACCACTAAGACAAACTATAGAAATTTGCAATTTTTCAAAGTACATGATATTAATGCTATGTCTGATCACTGTGCTATTAGTACTTCATTGTGTTGTAATTACAGAATAGTTAAAGATTCTCCGTCAAAAAAGCCTTTGTCAAAATATGTCTGGGAAAATGACAGTGCTGATAATTTTAATAATACAATGAATAATAAGAATTTTACTGATATTTTTAATCAGTTCTTGAGTTACAATGAAAACACTGTTGATACAAGTGCAGCAGCTACACAGTTGAATGACATTTTCATAAAGGGTGCCAGAGAAATTCTCAAAGTTAAATGTGCTAAACCTGCAAAAAAGAAGAAAAAAAGTCAATGGTTTGATAAAAATTGTTATAATTTACGTAAGGAGCTAAGAATTGCTCTTAAGGCTTTTGAAAAAAATCAAAAAGACCCTGTTGCTAGGTACAATTATTTCAGTTTAAGGAAAAAATATAGAAAGCAATTGAAACTTAGCAAAAAATGTATGCAAAATCATTAATTGACAAACTAGAACTTACACACAAGAATAATTCAAGTGAGTATTGGGATATTCTAAAAAATCTCAGGAAGAAACCAGGTACCTCTATTGATGAGTCCATTCAGTGTAAAGATTGGGTCACTTATTTTAAGTCATTATACAGTGCAGAGGATAATGCCTCGTCAGCTGTAGTAGAAAAATTAGTTTCTAAAGAATTAACAGACCTGGAAAAAATAAGGAGATTGAATATATATCTTAATATCCCAATTAAACAATCAGAGTTAATAGTAGCTATTAAATGTCTGAAAAATAAAAAAGCACCAGGTGAGGATTCTATACTAAATGAAATGATTAAAGCTAGTGATGGTCTTTGCATTAGTAGCTTACTGAAGTTGTTTAATCACATTTTAGATGCTGGTCATTTCCCAGAAATCTAGAAATCTACATTATTTGTTCCGCTTCACAAATCTGGGGATAAGTTTGACCCAAGTAATTACAGAGCGATAGCTCTTTCTAGTTGTCAATCAAATTTGTTCACATCAATTTTGAATAAGCGTCTCATCAACTATCTTGAAGATAAAAATCTTTTCTCATCTTGCCAGTTTGGTTTTAGAAAGAACAGACGTACTTCTGATTGTGTGTTTCTATTAAAGACTGCAATCAATAAAACATTATGCAAAAAAGGGACTAAAAATTCATCAAATCATCTTTATGTGACATTTGTTGATTTCAAAAAGGCCTTTGATTCTGTTTGGAGAAAGGGTTTATTTTTAAAAATGCAGAGATTAGGAATAACGGGTAATTTCTATAATGTTGTTAAGTCCATGTATGATAATACTCAGTATAAAGTAAAAACGTCAAGCAAAATTTCGGATGGGTTTCTTTCTTCGGGGGGGGGGGGGGAAACAAGGTTGTAATCTTTCACCTACATTGTTCAATATATTTCTTAACGATCTTCCAGATATATTTGGTGACATTTCTGACTTTCCTGTTGATATGGGTGATTTTAAGTGAAATTGTATTTTATATGCTGACGATTTAGTTTTAATGTCAAAATCTGCAGAAGGTTTACAGAATTGTTTGAATAAGTTACATTCTTTTAGTAAAAGTTGGGGTCTTT
>LD349714.1:192296-202322 GCA_001465055.1 Ptychodera flava
TCTTGTGATGAGCATAGGGTTACTTTACACAGCCAGTAAACACTAATTAAATCTACCACTCTATGTAAATACAGGAATCACTGAATTAGTATTGACAATTTGGCACCTGCGTAATATCTTGTATTTTTTCACCAAAAATTCCATTTGTAAATTAACACTTTAGAAAGTTATACCCATTCATTCACTTCCAAGTGTTGGAACATCTAACGGCACCGTTCGGTAACACATGAATTTCAATTGATAACTTGATTTATTTCACTATTCTTGAAGTGACGAAAACGAAGGTTCAGGCTGTATGAGATTATACATAGAGAAGAAACAAAATAAAATCCTGGCAAGCAAGCAGACAAAGTGACAAACAACACTATCTTAAAGATTATGGAAAGAATATAGACAAACAATCATGACAATACAACAAAAAACAGATGACACCAAGCTGCCATACTGAAAGACAGTAGATATGTTGGCAGTGAGACCTTGAAAACTTAGAGCCACTGTTGGCAGCCATTCTGTTTGGAAGAAATCCTGTCTGTCCATGAGAACTATGTCATATCAGATTACATAATGCAATGCACACACCTGACAATTACACTGCCATGCATAGCTGTTACATTTTTCAGTGAAGCTATATCCAGTTATTAGTCTTTTGTTTACTTTATTCTTGTCAGCTTCTTACTTTCCGATATTTTTACTGTTTCCTTTGTTTTTGTTTGGTATACTTATTTACGTTGTAAGTTTCAGTCTGAGCCAATGTGATAAAGACTTAATTGGTCTCTGATCAACTCTCTCCTCCTTTACTGGGTCAATAACATAACAGAAGCATTTAAGGAAACAACAGGAACCACACCATTCTGTGCCGGAATCAGGGTCCAATTGCTGACTTTGCGGGCACACTACAGGAATATTTCAGATTCTGTGAACTCTGAATCAGCATGCACTCAAACAACAATTTCCACTAAGGCACTTTAAGTAAAATTCTTTGTTTGCCGTCCGCGTGCTGGTACGTTTCAGAGAAAATTGAGAAAGTAAACACAATTCTAACACTATTACAAATAATAATGTTATTTTTCCAAAAGAAACCAAATAAAAATTGAGCTTATGTTAATACACTTGTGTTTTTTGTCTGTGCTTCTTTTTTTCTGGCTGGTTGGTAGATTTTTCAAAAATACATGGACGGCAAACAAAGAAATTTCTTTAAATGGCCTAAAACTTATAACACTGCCACAGATTCTCATTCACCTTCACGCTACATATCTATAGACATACAATACAGAACAAAATTGCATATTGTTACATTATTGTACTTAAAACAAATCAGCTCAGAAACTAGTACTCCTGATATACGGTATTGTGGCACCAAATCATTTCAATAATTCATGTAGGGTCTGGAAAACGTTATTAATTTATTAAAACATCAGTCCTCTATGCATATTGACAATAGCATCTTAGGAGAAACCTTAAAACAATTAAAACACTGTTCCTTTTCTGGGAAACTCTTTTCAATCATTGGTCCAAAGCATGACTTTAAAAGGTAAACACGTCCACACTGTTTTAAAATTTACTAGGATCTGTGTGGTGCTGGTGTTTAATCAAGTATTTCTTAGCTCCTTAATGGGACTCCTTACTAGGCCTGAAGGTGTGCAGATATTTAAAACACAAATTAAGTTGTTTTACCTGTAGCTGCCAATTCTTTCACCAAATGGTCGGTGGATACATGGGTTTACAAAACTTGGTTAACTTGCACAAGAATTTCGTCAGTTTCATATGGCTCACTCACGGTGATTTGCAAAGCAACATGACTCTATTAATTAAAGATGATTGAAAATATCTCTTATATGTATACATTGAGTGGAGGAACATTGGGAGTTGATATGAAGTATGTCACATAATCAGAGTTTCATTGTGATTGGTATTCACACTATGAATTTCATGTTAAGGTAGTATTCATCTCCAAAGTAAAAGACAAACTTTTGCTAAAATTTTCCTCAAGTAATCCTTCAACTATTCTCTTTCACAATCAAGAAAAAAAATCAGGAGTCACTGTGTAAATTTTGGTATTTGAAATTCAAAATGACCACCATCCCTGTGTTAATTCTATGGAGAAAAATAAAGATTTTGAATTTTGAAAAACTCAGCCTATGAAAAGTTTTCTTACACCAAGAGCTTTAAAATGAACACCCACAAGTGGTAGATCAGAAAAGAATTGTAAAAGTTTGAGAGTCCGAATAGCTGTCCCCGAGGTGCGTTCTACCTTAAATAGACATTATTCTGGCTGAAGATATGTGATACATATGTTGTCTGTTTGTAGCAATTAATCAGATTGAGTGTGCTCTTAAAGTAATGCCAGTTTTACACTAATTATGTAGATCACAACATCACCATTTTCACAAACTTGAAATTTTAATCCTTTGACTTGTGCAGTTTTATATTCAAATTCCCCTACAGTGGCTCTTCTGCTGTTGAGAGTACCATATATTCTCATTCATTGTCTATTTACACCATTGGAACTAATTCGGGATAATTAGATAGTGAAGAAATGTCGTTTTGATCTGTAAATGTAAGCTCATCTGCTTTTATTTTTAAGTTATACACTTGTTTTTATGTTTTTATGAGTATATGTAATATTGCAACACTACAGCCATAAGGCAACTGACACTTTCGAGAAATTTGAAAAATATGGAGATCCAATTATCCCAAATTAGTTCCAATCATGTTTATTGAAGGTTCATCCCGTCAACATGTCTCTATTATGAACAGATTATAGTAAATGTTGATTTTTTTCATCCTCATTTCCCTTAATAGGATAATAGTTTTTTTTAACTGCAGATGTGAAAAGGATTGAAATGGATCTGTTCATGAGGATGGAGGATTCTTTTATGATATCTTCTGACTAACACCAAACAGGAAAAAGTTGAGGGTTACAAATTTTAAATGCTACCTATTGAGTTGTATTGGTTTTGTTGTCTAATGGCCTCTTTAACCTTTGCATCGCGATGGATTGGACCAATTCAATGTTATCAGTGGTGATTGTGGACCTGTTTACAGGAGACGGGGGTCATACTGTAGGTTTAAAACCACTCTGTAGCTATTACCCTATAATCTGTTCAGTTCAGAGGTTTAGAGACTTTTGGTCTACATACTTGGTTTATAACATAAAGATTAATCAGTTGCTATATCTTACAGCCTACACCTAGTTAGACATCTTTCATTCACTGAGTACTACACTTACATGTGTAGCAAATTAGTTTCAGGTCATGCCAGTAATACTATACAATTTTACTACACAGTGAGACTTGCAATGTTATAAAACATGCGTAAGTGCAAAAGATCATTGCACTGCCATTAAAAATAAAAAATACAATTTTTTTTTCCTTTCATATTGATGCTTCCTTTACCTAAAAGCATTATAAAGAAGCACCTTTTTGTGTGTAAATTGCTTGCATTGGCGGTACAGTACAGTCAGATGACCTTCAGAAATTGTCTTCGCATCACAGCGTTTGGTGTCATCTTTCTCACTTTCATGAATTTTTTGAATACAGGATATAATGGTCCACTAGGATTGCCTCATATCACATCACTGTGTCTTGGGTGATTTCAGGATTGCATCAACAAGCATAGCATTGTCCCTTATTGTGGCAAGTATGTCATCGCTCAGGTCACTGACATTGCTGTATCGGACTGCAGATAGGTTGAACATGTCACGCAGCACTTTGATAACCTGGTCCTAAAATATCACAGAAAGAAAAAGTAAGCACATTTTTGCAGTTTCTCAATTTTTAATCACTGTGAAGTAACTGTGTGGTGTGTGCCTATATCAGGGATCTACATAGAGCAAAACAGGATCATCATCTGTGATCTTTTCTTTCATAATGGTGCAAAATATGTTCAAGCAAAAAACCCTTTTTGTAAGCAATATGTTGGCAGTGAGTGGTGTTTCCCTGACATCAGTGGCAAAGGAAGGGAAATTTCATTCTCTAGCTCAGTATGATATTTGAAATAGGCAAAGGAGTGAGTAGGTATCAAGAACTGATTTAGTTTTGGCGAATTTGCCAATGGGGAAAGGGAAGCATGTACATGTAGCAAAGCTGACAAAAGGGGTCTTTTGAAGTGAATAAAGGGTAATGAGGAGATTTTTAGCGAGGTGAGGGGCACTGGGGCAGATTTTCTGATGGGGAATAGGAAGATTGGAAATCAATATGGATAGTGGTAATTTTTTCAAATCACAGGGGTAGGACAGCTATGAACAAATGTCCTTTTCTACTACAAATTTTAATTTTTTTTCAAATACATTATAATATATACATGTAGGTATTTCTATGTGTGCATTGCTGATGTATAAATTTACACAAATATTTTATGCAAATCCGTGATGCCATCATAAAGATCTGCCAAGAACTGTGTGCATAAGTGATCTATGGATGTATTCCATATTAATTTGAATTCATAACCAGATTTTATTATTGTTCCTCAGTCAGAATCAGAAAGTATACATTGATGAACTTGGAACTGCAATATCATTGACAGAAATTCATATTTTCAGATCATACTGGTTGACCTGCGTGTGACCTACCTTGAAGTAGTAACATATCTTTCTAAACTCATCACTTGGTCCCAAAAACCCCCAACACAGCGCTGGGCTCATGGCAGCAGAGAGATTGTAGAATTTGCCCAGGAAACCTTCAGGATTCTGGTATGAAAAGAAATGCGCCACACGATTACCTTAAGGATCATATGTTTGTTCAGAATATGTGCATTCAGACACATTGCACTTATGTTGCCAAATGAGAATTACTAAAACCAGTACACCATAACTGATTACACTGAAGCAACATCTGCATTTACAATGTAAATAACTATCACATAATGTTTCCTAAAAGATAAGAGGGCACAAGCACCCTCACATGAGAAATTGTTTTCATATTGTTCTGTAGGGTCTATGATGAGATGAACATCACAGTTCAGAAATGCACTATTACACACAATTTCTTATCATAAAAAACACACGTTTTTATCAAGGGTAAAGTAATCATCATTAAGTTTAATGATGTTTGGTTTTACTGATGAATTATTGAAAGAAGCAATGGCAGTAAGTGTAAGCTGGAAAGAGGCTACAGGCTAGAGATTCAAATATTAATTTTCCATACTTATTTTCGGGTTACTACAAGTTTTTCTGAGTTTCTTTTCTCTGCATGGCTGAGCTTTCCATGTCTTTTCATTGTCAGTAAATCTAACTGAACTATACTATTGCAAACAATGGGTTTCATCTACATCTACGGTACTGTGTGATGGAACAAGTTTGAAAAAGAATCCACAATATAATGGGAGGTTTTAGTTGAAACATGAGACAATAACTTGAAATTCATTACACTAATGAAGACTGAAATTACTTTGCTTGTGGCAAGATGATTGTAAATGGCCGAAAGAGAAGATATGAAGGCTCATTATTGGTAATGACCATTAAGAATTTATGCCAACCATAAACAATTCATTTGCAACAACAAAATTTACTATGATGCTTTTGTATAAACTTTACCGGTATTATTATTATGAAATCCACGATCCTTAGAAAATCTTTGTAATAATTTGAAATTCTTCGTAACAGCTTTATGAAATAAAGGTGGATAACAGAAATAACATGTGCACTAAGGTATACTTACATTTAGCATTCTTCTCTTGATTGCAATCAAAGACCAAATTGCATTTGACATTGCCTGGAAGAAAAGTATCAAAAGCAATGACAGGTCAACCTCTGAGAATGATCACCTATTGACAGGATAAAGGTACACACAACAGGGAAGAATATCAAAGACAATTATCAGTTGCTGTTTATTAAAATTGAAAGTGTTTGATAGCCTGCCTTGATTACAACCCAACTACCATACTAGCATGAAAATCAGTATGCGTTCAGAGAACAAATTGCATGTGACAATCTGCTCAGAGACTGAAAAAAGGACAAAATATGACTGTGTTCTCATCAGTGCTCTTCAGGTACGTATTATTCAACTTTTTTATCATTCTAACAATTACTTCTAAATTGTAAAAACTTGAAATGAAACCAATGCTCTTTAATTTGGTCTGCTGATTTAACAAACTGTACAATCAGTGGAAAAAAGATCCTGGGTGTTTTATGGAACCTCTCTAAATTGAAAAAGTGATTTATTATACTGCAAAAGCCGAAGGAGGTAAAATTACTGTGTAACAGTTAACAAACATTTATTGCAATGTTTTATTGCGGTCGCATTCATACTGGTAACTTGCAAAGTTAAATGTCACTTGCAGATACGGTAAATAAAATACGAAAACAAAACCCTTTTTCTCACCAATGTGACAATGAGTAAATGTTCTGTGGAGCAAAACTGATATAAACCAGTAGAGGCAACAGACTTTACCCACATGTAGCTAGACCAACTCACAGGAAGAGTGAGTCTATTTTGTTTTTTATGATTTGCTGCTTTGATGCGCTGATGAATATCTTGACTGCTGAATTTGAAATATGACATAATTTTGATGCTGGTCCTAAATGAACTGATTAAGATGAAACTTACAGTTTGTTTGACTGAGTAACTCAGCCATCTGTTCTGTGCTATGGCTGCCACTGATGCTGGCAGTCGTTCCATATCATCAAAGGCATCCATCAGAGTAAAGTCCAACACAATATCATAGAAGTTGATACACCTTACCTGTAATGAAGCAATGATTAAATACATGATAAGTCATACGCTTATGAGCACTAATTTTTATGCTCTCAGCAAATAGACCATGAGAATAATATTCTATTTATCTAACATCAAGTGAATCTATCCCGTTTCAAATTTATTCTTTCACATCCGGTACATGTTACAGGATCACAATCAACAGGTCGAGTTAACTTTATAAAGATGTCATGTACATGAACCACATTTGCTGTATTACCTCAGAAGTCGGGTTTGGGTTTAAAACCAAGGAACCATATTTTACGGCACAGTTCAAACTATTTATCATCAATTAGTGACCTCTGATAAATGTAACAAGGAAGTGAGAATATTCATGATTTGAAGTATGGCCTCACTGAATGGTTTTGCCTTTAATCAGTGGTCTAGCAGACCATTTAATGCTGATGGACATGCTATGTATGATAAAACTTTCAGCAAGACTAGCAAACTTTGCTGGAGGATCAATCAATGAATGCACCTTGATACAAGTCCAGTGATTGCCAACAAGTGAATTGATTTGTAAACTCCTAAAGCCCATCATGACAAAGGAGAACAGACATTTTTGTAATTTTTTTGACAAGTTGTCATTTGACACCAAAATCAATGAGACAACTTTGATAGCGTAAAGAACAGTCAATTACATGTAATTCATATGATGTGACAACTGTCTCTCTGAAACCTTTTTTTTCAATATATGTGTACAATTTGGTTATGAAAAATGGCAAAAATATCATATTACATTGAAGGCATAAACTTGCTATATTAGTTGCAATCATGGACATATAATGAATGTAAACAAATAAATCATAAAACTTATATGACTAGAAATCCTGTTTTATAAAAGGCTAAATTTTAGAGAGGAAATCTAATATTTTGCTGACTGTAAGACTGTACCATGAAAACTGGACAGCCACAGCCATGTGACATTCACCTCATATAACACAATGTCCGTGTATGCTGCCCCTCTGCACGCATTAAAACACTCCTTATGAAGATGTGACTGTGTGAGTGTGACTGCTAATTGGCTAATTTGATCAGTCCTGTATATTTTGAAATGCTCAGAGACACTTTCCTCTGAGGTGGCCCACTTACCCTACGATTGACTAGCTCTTCCTCTACAACTTGCCAATTCTCTTTATTCCTCACAAAGTCTATAAGGCAATCATATGCTTCGTAAAAATCTTCAGCATCCTGTCAAATGGGAAGAAAAATAAGATAAACTTCTTTCTCCCATAGAGTTCACTTCGTAATTTTTGCATCAAATTTACCAGAAAATGAGATTTTGATAAACTGGATTTGCTGTTCAAGCCAATTCAAACCAATCTGAGTTAAGACATCCAATCCAACTTTTGTTAATATTTGAAATATGGACAGGCATTTTGTAACATCAAAACTGCACTTTGGAGTTCAGGTCTTTTGATCCTACATGTAAAGTGTGATGTATTGTTGCTTGTGTTGTAGGTAGAAAAGCTAAAAACACTTCACCTTGGTTTGAAGAGAATTAATATCAAGAGTCACCAAATTATATGCATACAGTTCATTCTTTGACCTTTTATCTTTTCACCACAAGACATTGCTTCATCCTAATTGTTTTCAACAGGATGGCTGGTCCTATATACCATGCACAATGGGGTGAAAGAGTTCAACCACCAATTTTGATTCAAAACCTGTTTCCCGTGTTCCAGATGTTTTCATACCTGACTGATGGTGATTATCAGATCTCCCATCATTTGTCTCCCTAGGTCAATGAACCAATCAACGATGGCTGGATCCATCAGCATGTGATCAAATGCCTGGCGTACACAGTGAAGCTTTGCAAGGAAGTCTATATCATTCCTGCAGTTCAAAAGATTTGTCCTGAAACATGAAGAGTGAAGTTTACTAGCAGGTGAAACATGATATACCGTAGCAATCATTTTACTCAGGGTGCCGGTGTGGGGTTGATATCTTACAAAATACCATACCTTTGAAAGTGACCATCAAGTTGAATTTCGCATTAGAATTTTCACATTTAAGGTAGAACGCGACACGGGGACAGATATTTGGACTCACAAACTTTTCCAATTCTTTTAAGATCTATGACTTGTTGGGGCTCATATTAAAGCCCTTGGTGAAAGAAAAACTTTCGCCATCTTTGTTTTTTTTTTTGAAAATCGAACTTTTTATTTTTCTCCATAAAGTTAACACAGGGATGGCGGCCATTTTGAATTTCAAATAGCAGTAAATCTTGGGTAATTTGTTTCACTAGTACTAAAATTTGCACGGTGAACCCCAATTTTATTCTCTATTTTGAAAGAGAATAGTTGAAAGATTCCTTGAGGAAAGTTTGAGCAAAAGTGTAAGGCTTTCATTTTCGAGGCGTACACTGCCTTAATACATGCTTCATCTTCAATCATTCACTGTGCTTTTAGAATTAAGGAAGTTACTATGATCTATAATTATCTTGCAATCCAGATATATGGTAGCTCCGTACTTAATTGGCAAAATATTACAACAGAGACTTGTGAGGAAAGTAATGTTACATGGTAAAAGAGAATTGCTACCGTAGTTTTCGACAGATAACCAAATCATCGGCCACCGCATTCATTGCCTCTATGTACATCATTCTGCTCTCGGGTGTTTTAAACTCTGTAATGTCATCCAACTCTGCCAGCTGTTGAGAGAAACAGATTGAACCTTCTGTCAAAAAGCAGTTGAATAGACTTGCTTGTGGGTCCTTTCACATTGTATGTGTGATTTTAACCTACTGAGGTACAGCGCAAACTCATCTAGTGATAGATTTTCTCAGATATTTCAGAGGAATTATCAATCATGTTGTTCATAAAAGATCTTTTTCATAGTTTTTGCTTCAATTTGGAAATTCACACACTAACAATAAACATTTAATTCATCATTCAATAGGGATAGTGGAATGTTTCTCATAGAGTTGACTAGTATCATATGTGTATAAAATCTATGCACTAAGAATTGATGTGTTTACGTAATTTGAATTATGAATAAATGAGGACAACAAAACCTGACGCAAAATGTATGGAAATGATATCCCTTTCAAAAGAGGAAAGATCATAGTGGTAAATAAAACTTGCAGTATATAAGTCTGTATGGAGCTTGCTGTGACTGTTACCTCTCTATGTCAAAGATTTCCAGTAACAAAAGAAGGAAGGATTCTATTTTCCAGACTACCATAGCTTGGCTTTTCATTGTAAGTTTTAAATGACTGTATTGACCCTTAAAGCCCCTGTAGCTGTAACTCTTGAAATTTGTCGACCTGAAAAAGGCTTTCTTTTTTCTCTGGTTTTCTTTAAATTCTACTAATTTAAAGGATATAGTCTTT
>LD349714.1:202481-214356 GCA_001465055.1 Ptychodera flava
TACCTGTATAAACACCCCTCAATGAGTACATTCCCACGCACTTGTTTTAGTTTGGAAGTAAAATCACAAAAATAATACGAAAAAGATACAGCTATCGGGCCTTTAATATTGCAAAACATTGAAGTACATGAACACCACAGCCTCAGTTGAATGTAACACTGTGATTACCTCTGATGCTGAGACAAATGACTCTGTTGATTCGTCGTCACTAAACTCTCCAATCAGAGTCCTATTACTGTCTGTCAGAGACAGAGCAATAGTTTCTTGAGAAGACGCCAGTGATGACTGTAATGATAATGTTCTCTCTGCTTCCGTTTGGACACCATAGGCACTCTTCAGTAGCCTTTCCAATCTGAAATTCAGCTCTGCATTTGAAATCTGCCCGGGCTGAACACGGAAATAATAGAATGTTGGTTTCAAAAACTGAAAAATGGGTGTAAAATTAGCAGCACTCACAGGAGATATGAATTACATCTGAGCTATTGTCATGATAAAATGTCTAAACCTTTGAATCCAACTCGGAAAAAAATGTTAGTATGATGTCATAGGTCACCAGGGGGTCAGGGTGCAAAGGATTAACAGACTACACCAGGGTTTGTTTCACACTTCAAGAGCGGGTACTATCGAAATGGAATGACATGAGAGTGACTTGATGTATATCATACAGCTATCTTACCAAAGCCTGTATATTTTGAATGGCAAGTTCACTTTTATACACTTGTGTTGTACAATTAGTATAAAAGAGTTGTGCTCAATATCCTTTGAGCATATACCGACATTACCGATACTTTTCTTGAAGGTAAACTCATACAAACTTTTCTATACCGGTAAATGCATTAAATACACACTTGGGTAGATTAAATTCATCGTTTAGGTTATTGTGCACATAACCACAAAGATCCACTGATACCAAGGTTATTGAAAACTTGCAGTTGCGAGATTAATTTGCTTTCCTTTTAATTACCTTGTCTAATTCTGTTTGGTGGCTTTGTGGTGTTAGATGTATAGCCTCTTCCCAACGCTGCACTGCCTGTTCAAGAGATTCCATACCTGTAAAGAAATACAGAATGAACTGTACACCTAGAACTGAATGTTTTACACTTTTGCTCATACTTTCACCAAGAGAACTTCAAGACGTTCTCTTACATAATCAGGAGCCACACTCCAACAATATACCTAAAATTCAATATCTGAGACATTTCATACAAATAATCTTCAGTAGAAAGAGTTTGTTTATAAAATTCTATTTCTTTGTGCAATCTCAAAAAATTCTCATTAGAACAAGACAATATTTTGGGCTTTGTGACTCATCAATTTCTCTATGGTATCAATGGAAATAAACAATGTTCCTTTGAGCTTTCCAGCTAAATCCAGTACCCACTATGAATTTTCACATTTGAAAAAAGTTAATCTGTACTGTATTGCTGGTGTAGAGGAGCTCCTATTATAATATGCTGGTCTACCATCTCCCATTTATTTTCTACCACAATAGTGCACTGTATAGTCTTTTTAGCAATACACTGCAAACACTCTACTTCAAGACTTCTAATCCTACAACACAGGCTAACAATACTAACATCGAACAGATAGTAACACTCTCTGAACTTGTATCTGGCTGGTTACCCCTGGACATTACCATCCAGTTGTTTTCCATGCACCACTTGGGGCTAGTGTTTGGGACAGGGTTACAGGTAACTGAACTGTCAAAGATGTTAAACGCTCAGAACCACAGCTAAACATTCTGACCTGCCCTAACTGTCTACTCTTTAACCCTTTGAGCTCCAAAGTTAATTTATGTCGCCTTTAAAAGATATACCCCAGCCAATTTTTTCAGATTTTTGCCAAAATGTTGATAAAAAACTGTAGTCAATGAAATATGATGTCCATTTTGTTCAAAATTATCAAAAAAATAACAGGAAAGCTCATAAAAAATGGTAAAATGTCACACACAAATTTTGGTGGGAAAAATTATGGCTCTCAAAGGCTTAAAATATAATACCAATGTCATGTTCAGTACCATTACACAGTCAGAGCTGAGCTGAAGTGAAAAGTTGTACTGGTAGTAGGTTGGCTATGGTTGGTATGATTAGGTTGTTCAAACTAGTAATCAGTTTCAGCGACAGTAAAGATTGGACTCTGATATCAACATATCCACAGGTACAAGCAGTTCCATCAACAGCTGTTGTTGGTTTCTGCAAATATTGACTGCGTTCTGCACATACTCATGTCCTGCTTGTCTTCAGATGTCATTCTATCACGAATGGTCTCACTGCCCATCAGTCATATACCTTTCACAGTTTGAGATACTGGATGACAACCCTGCCGCTCTGTGAATCACAGTAACTGGATGCAGTTCTACGGTACGGCATGTTATATGTATATAGCTATTTTCATCACTGATCTCTGAAACACAACATCAAGGCTGTCTTTTCCAGTGCATGGCATTGACAATTAATCACAGGGCGCAAGGACAGCTATCAATTGTCACTGCTAATCAAAGGATGAGATTGGATGCAGAAGCCAAACATCTACATGTTTACACAGTGACAGCAGGTACTGTTAATATTTTTTTACCTTGAAAAATGAACAGTGACCAGGTATTATGGATAAACATGAAAATACTGGATGGCGCTCTTCATCAAACATGACATTGATGGGATTTAATATCTTGACAGATGTGACATACATGTATACATGATTCAATGGTATGAATTTAGCGACAGAAAAAACTTCCATGAAAATAAATGTCTGGATTATCATGTTGACTATGGATTACAGGAAAAGCTAGCTTTAGTTTGTACACTCCTTTGGCATTTAATAAAACAATGACTGAAGCATGACTTTCTGTCATTTGATGAGTAGAGTTTCATTCTGTTAATGAATGTAAGTACAGTGTTTGGAAATTATCGTTGAAAGATAAACTTTTCCTTCACATTGAAATGGATAACATTTGTGTCATTACAAATGCTTGAATACCTAATACACATTTTCCTAATCCTTTGGCTACACATACAAGTCTACATGCCTGTTGAAATATCATTGTAAACAGGGCACATTGGGTAGATACCACACCTGTTGCAACCTAACCTTTCCCCCCCCCCCCTCTCTCTCTCTCTCTCTCTCTCTCTCAGTACATCCACATTTATGTTCCTTATACAATGTCTCCAAATATAATTACACATAAAGCATTAGGATTCTACTGTTACAATACTGATAAACATGCCGGTCTGTCATAATATGGTAGTTGTTGATAAGTAAGGTCACAGAATAATAATAAATTAATCCTCTTTTTTCCAAGTGGTATTTATTTCTATGGTTTGTCTATGGAACCTGGTAGCAAAAGGATTAATTATCAATGACACATTATCATACAAGGTCATATTTTTTCACGTTTACTCAAGGATGTCAATGCTTAACCTACCATACTACAAACAGTGTATGGAATGTTGACAATTAATAAATAGCTAAGCTGTGACATCATAAATGTAAATAGCTATGTAATGTATATTTGTGTAACATGAAATCCTTGTGAACCAGGTTTGCTGTTACTTATAAAGTTAACAAGAGAATTGGGGAATCTGAAGTTCAACCGCAATTATTGAATATCCAAGGTAAGCTGAAACCTAAAAGCAAGCAGACAACCTTGGCTTCATTGATGAGGAGTAAGATTTTCCTTGTCACGAAGAAAAAACTCTTATCACAGCAGTGGAATGATAGACCAAAAGCCTGTCTAAACTCCAACGAAACCAATTCAAAAATGTTGAAAAGTGATATCATATAAATTTGAATACCTAATTGAAAGAGGTGTTGTGATGTTAAATTTTCTGTAGTTGGTGGTTGTTCACCAACAGGGCTGGTTACGCCAGATCTTCGGCTTAGTCCACTTCCAGCACTAGATGTACTGCCAGGCCCTCCCCTTGACACTGTCGGTGATCCTTCGATTGTAAGAGATAATTAAAAGTGGTCAAAAATTAACATTTATTGATTTGATTATACTTTCTCTAAAAGCTGGCCGTCATGTTTTAATGGATTTTCAAATCAATTCAATATCTTTGGTTTAATAGAAATGGTAAGGAAATATTTGTGAAAGAGCAAAATTTCAAGAGATCTCTTTCATTAAGTTATACAGAAATAACAAAATAATCAACAGTGTAACTGTAATGAGACGGAAATAACAAATATCTCAAAAGTGTGAATGTGAGTGAGACTAAATGCATCCCTTACTTGATGAGGGTGCTCTTCGATGAATTCTCAACTTGGTTGAGTCAGGGAGAGATGGTAGCGCCCTCTGGGGAGGGACTTCTTTCAATGGCTTCTGTCTCTTGGCACGTTTCCGTTTGCGATTGAAGTAATTGGCAGCAAACAAGAAAATAGCAGCACCACCCAGGGCAAGAACTAGGGCGATCTTAGCCTTTGTGGAAACCATAGTACTACAGGGATAAAAAAAATTAACAGTCAGTGAATCATTTCCAAAAACAACTGGTTATGGTACGTATCTCCTCATTATTCAACAAAAAGTAGCCCCCAACAATTCACCTTGTTTACAATAATATCTACTCCCAAAATAATTCTGTAGAACTCTACAAATTAATATCTCACTTTGCTTAATACATTTTTGTCCTACATGTGACAGCAAAAGAAGGTGATACGCTTTCTTCCAACCAGACTATTGTGTATGTCGAGTAACAACTTTAATAGTAATTTTTGGGCAGGGTACGCCAACTTGTGAGGACTGAAAGCTACACATGTACTATTGACATCATCCATTTATTTTCTTTGTTGCACTCACTGAATCATTCATTTGTTCACCACCATACTTAACCTACCATAACTTATCAAGTTCAGAAATGAATTTCAACCACTTAAGCAAAGGATGCATTGTTATTTCTGGTTCCTGGATTTCATTGGCTGGATTCCTCTGACTTTGAATATATTGGTTTGTCATAGGGTTATTCAGAGTCGGATTCAAACCATTGTGGTATTAACTTATATGAATTCGAACTACCTTACCCAAAATTCAATGCTAATTCCAATTAAGTCAGTATGGCAGATACAGGGCAAGTGTGCAGAATCCCAAGGAAGTGAATATTGCCAAATTTCGGCACATGTAACGTTTCTAGGCCGGCCATACAGGAGCAATAAACATTTAAAGGTATTTGTGATAGTCGAGGATCATTTATTTGACGCCAGATTGTTTCTTTTGTTTCTTTCTGGCTGCTTGTCTGAAATCGATGTCTGACCTTTTTTTTTCCAAGTAAACGGCGACCTGCGGCCGCCCGCCTCAAACGACTATCCAAGCAACGTTACGATAACCTGTGGGTATGGCAACAATTTTTTTTACCCATCCTGGCAGAAATTTTTTTTATTCCCAGAGGTTGCTTCAAAGCAAATTTTTTTTGACTAGTAGAGCCAAAGCAATTCTTTTTTTCAAGGTACAAAATCATTCAATCACAATATTGTAAAATAGAGCGGTTTTCAACATTTAATTACCGGTATGTGGAAATATCCAGTCTGTATGCACATCGCACACACAGTTAATTGTTCATTTATTCGTTGATACCTTTTTTACAAAGGATTTATCTAAATACTGATATATATTGTTTATTTTGATCCTATCAGCAAGTTTACAAGTTTATCCCTTACATTTGCAGTCATTGTTTAAAGTACACCACCAAGGCAATGTCAACAAATGCTACTGAAGACTTGAGTTACACACCAAATGAATATCACAAATCATACATGTCTACTGAGATATGAATGGCAGATTAATATTCTTTTCTTCATCATGAAATATCTGATCAGATGGCATACAAGATGACATTGACATTCACCAATTATTTTGTTTTCTAGTAAAATTTGCGACAAAATGTTAAACTTTAATGGACGTACATGTATATCTATTAATAACGTGCTACCACTTTATAATAAAATGTATTTGTTTATTGATTTCAACCGCTTTTGTAGACTTGACAAACATTCTCACATTTATTCTAACACTGGCAGCATTGCATTTATTACACAGTGCAGTCAGGCTATTAGTGCAAGATACACGGCACATTTCAAGGGATTTGTATTAATTTATGCAAATTATAGTAATGAGCATTGTTTCGGTGTTATTAAAATCTTATGCTAATGATTCTATATCAATATTGTACACAACGCCCGTCGAATGCCCGAATCCTGCATTGTATACAGTTGGAGAGTACAGCACCAGAATACAAGAACGCATTCATGTACAGTCACTCTGTATGCCAAGTCACTCCACACAGATTGACCGTGGTGTTCTTGCAACTGAGATTGAGAAGCGGTTTCTGCCTCTATAGATACCTATTCCAAAATGCCACCATAGGCGGCAGCTCCAGAGACCTCTAAATGCTGGTCTACAACCAAAGGGTTCATCACAGCAAATTTTTTTTTGCAGCCTTCCTACATGTCGAAGTTGAAAGTAGAAGCAAATTTTGTTTTCCTTCCCTTCTGCACAGACCAAGTTTTTTCCAGCATTTGGCCGGCAACACATTTTTTTTCGAAATCCTCCAGCCCCCTCCCCCGAAATCAAATGAGCCACCCCGAAGACTACCAGTACCAAAAGTTGGGACGACTGAATATAAATGGACACACCTTTTGTTCCGAACTAAAGGAGACTTACCTAGGGGGCTCTAAATAAAAGTGATGGTATGAGTGGACTCGCTAGGTTACTAACGATGCAAACAAAATTTCTTTGTGTCCGCTAATTTTAGTCTTGCCCCAAAATATGACAATGACATAGCTTCTTTTCATATCTTTGAAAGTGTTTTAAAGTAGTCTCAGTAGTCTTTGTAATGGCTACGTGTATTACATATAAATGACATTGTGTTTGTGTTACACTTCAGTGCCAGGGGTGGAAGACCAAAGTGTCCAAAGTACACCGGAGAGCTCTCAGCTTTTCACAATTCACTCTACTATACCATGGAGGTAGTACTACTACCTCCATGACTATACCTAGCTGCAAACTTATATAGCCCTACTGTCAGGCGGTCCATGGTTTTTAGGGACCTCTCTCACCAGTAGCTGCTGTGAGAGAGGTCCCAAATACCTAAAAACTATCGACCGCCTCACCATAGAGTTACAAGTACAACTTACAAGTTCGCTGCATAGTATTACAGTAGACTACAACACTTTCGAGCTAGCATTATCGGAAATATCAGACATAAAATGGAAAGGCTACCTTAAGGCCGCCAACTTCACACTGATTTCAGCACAGTTACGAGTGTAGTGACTAGTGATACATAGAGGCCGCCGCGTAGTATGCATAGAATAATTCTATGCATAGTACGCGGCGGCCGCTATGTATCACTACACTCGTAACTGTGGATTTCAGGGACGGGGATAGTAAAGGAAGTCTTGGCAATAATAAAATACCTGTGTTTGCAGGACAACGTTTGCAAGAGACGATAAATTTGACGGTGCAGTTTCGATGACGAACAGACGAACGTAGTCAGACCCATTACATCTTGTAAAACCTGTCACTATTGGTTACCATAGAGAAAACGGTCGTTCAAATAGCCAATCAAATGTATCATTGCAAGGATTCGTTTCAAAGTGGAGAGGTTATATTAGGTCATCTGACAGGAGCAGCAAAACATGGCGAGCAGTGTGGACTTCGTGTCTAGTTCCATGCACTCATCAGAGGTAAATTAACTCAAATCCCCAAAATATTATATTGTGAAATATTATTTTGTGAACACTATTACCCAATGTAAAGTTCTACAGAGTGTAACTGATCTAGACCATGACCCAAGCCACATTTTGTTTCACGTTTTTTCAACACGCGTGCTCTATTCAATTCACTCCGCATGCACATGGATGGAGGATACTGAATTCAATTCCATATATACATGTTGTTGTCAGTGCCATGCGCCCCAAACCCATAGCTCACGTCACAAAGGGTGGAGATACTGCCTACGTTTTACCTGTATTGACTCTCTACCACAGGATCTCTTGAACGAAGTCAGATCTTTTGTCCATGGTTCACATCCAGTGCATGGACACAAGCTAACCAGCGAAGAACACGCCAAATCAGCCATACACTTACTACGTACACTGCCATCAGCCAGGTCAGCTGTGCTGGAGCATTTATGTCATGTCTTTGACGAGAGTGTCAATTCACATGTAGTTGAGCTAGATGGGGAAGGTATGTTGTAAATTGCGTTTAGGAACTTCAAACTTTTTCATGTGTTTCCAGAAAGTGCACGTTTACTGTGGCAAAATATCTTGCCTGCCTCGCACTGCGTAATGTGTTGTTGAGGGGAAAACGTTAAAGTTTATATAATGTTTTCATGCTTTTTGAGTGTCAATGGCATTTATATCTAGAAAACATACTTGTATGATCTTATTCAATGCAGGATATTTTAAACACATATGTATTAAATTGTACTTTTAAAATGACTCTGTTTATATATTTACTGTTCATTCATCTACCAAAGCATGATTCAAGATTTTCTATTTGAACACTTTTAGATGACTTGTGACTCCGCTCTGCTCAAATTTGGCAAAAGCTGTTTCTGTGTATAGGTAAATTAATATTGCTACTGTTTTTAAACTTTAATACATGATCACTGTCCAAAATTATAAAGCACTTTAACTTGGTACACAAAGTAACTTGCAGAATTTATCAGCATGTCTTCATTGACCCCCTTTTTCTTCTTCAGAGAGTCTAGCTCCAAACTTGGATGACATGATTGATGATATTCACAGTGTATTACTAGGCTTTGTGAAGAAGAATTCTGAAGGATGGGCTCCCTTGATATTCACAGTAAGATACCGTGGTCGTGTTGCCCTTCTTGAACACAGACATTATCAGTCCCAGCAGAATGTACATTTAGGTTCCGCTTAGAATAGGGTAACAGCCATAATTAGAGACTGCTGAAGTCAACTCCAAATTTCTTTATCTACAGAATAAACAGTTGAAATTAATACATGCCGTTCAGTTCACGATCAACTTTCAGATCAAACAATCACACCACAAATTAAGCGCCAAGAAACATGCATTAAAATGTACATTTTAGACTGAACACTTCTGCTTTTCCATTGGAGGATTTGTGAAGACCCTTTTTTTCTGGTATATTTCCAACACCAATTCTATTGATCAAAATGTACATTTTAGAATGTACAACACTTTTATCTTCATCAGAAGATTTCTGAAGCTTTTCTTTTAATCATTATTTTTCCAACACCTTCATCTGTTCATTGCAGTGGTCCATCGATCTACTTGGTCAGATTAGCAGTCAGTATGCTGGAAGGAGGGGTGTACCTCACTCTTCAAGTCTCAATGAACTCCTTCAGCTGTGGATGACTTGCAAAGGTAAGCATCTTTGTTTTACCGAAGCACAAACTGAGATACTCTCTGACCAGTGACATTTGATGTGATTACATTTACACCATACATATGGTATTTCGAGATGTTTGCACAGAGAGCTTGGAGCATCAACATGATTACCAGACTAAAAACCCATCCGATGCAAAGAACGTGAGTTGAACAGAGTGTAAAGGATAAGTCAACCAAGTGTAATTATCTTCACAATTGCCAATAGCAAGTTCCCGGAACTACAGAATTTTTGAACATGAATTCCCAGAACAGAAATCGTGCATGTTAGTATCTCGAAAAGATGATGGCTTAATTGTCCTGTTGGAGTGGACAATCTCATTGTTATCAGTGTTATACATGTACCATGTAGACGAGGTTTATGTGAAAAAAACAAAACAATATTAAGCAGCTAGCTTTTATTAGTTCATTTACCTTCTCTTGAAGTGACTCCTCTTATAAAAATTTCCTGCATTTTTTTTTGTCCATGTAATTCCTGTGAACTTTATAAAACCTAAGTAGCTATATTGCACTGGCAGGGCCTGGCATATGTTCTCATCAGTGTTGCTTTGCATGCTGCTACTGTTTCTTTAACCAACAGAATACAGACATTTAACTTCTTATTTTGCAGCAACAAGGAGTTTAATGGAGATCGCCACTCAGTGTGTATCTGTGTTGATCAAAAGTTGTCCTGATTTCTGTGTGGATGCCTTGTTAGACACATCGGTGTTACACTCCCCACACTTTGATTGGGTTGTAGCACACATTGGGTAAGTTGATTTAATCACAGTCAAGGTGACCCTGATTTAATCCTTGTTACATCACATTTCGAAGTGATGTGATACCATACTAATCTGTCCGTTCAGAATGTCTATACCTCTTATAGTACTTTCAGCTGTTTATGTGCATTTTTTGCTCACGTGTTTACACACGTGAGCATATGTCGCAGCGATGTCTGTCTGTCTGTCTGTCTGTCTGTCCGTCTGTGTGTCTGTCTGTCTGTCTGTTGGTCCAATATCTCAAAAACGGCTAATCAGATCAGAATCAAATCTGGTACATATATTCAGTTAGCAAATGGCAAGAACTGATTAGTTTTTGGTGGGTGTGGCTTGCATGCTTTTTGCTCATTTGCATAATTAATGATTTTAGAAAAAAAACCCGGATATATATTAAAAACGACTACACACAATTTGATGAGATTTGCTACAAATGTTGATCACACCAAGATATATCATTAGTGGGAACCCTTAAGGGGTGACATGAAAGATAAATGCTAATTTGCATATTTAATGAACTTTCCTAACGAGGGATATATGTCTGATTTGACTCGATCAAAATTAACCAAACTTGGTATGTACATTAAAGATACTATGATTTAACATTATTGAAAGACATTAAGCGTTTTAACTTCAGCCGATTCCTAATTTGCATATTTAATGAACTTTGTTAATTAGGAATATATATTTGAAATGACTGGACCAAAGTTGATGAAACTTGCTACATGTATTGAAGCCACTATGATACAACATTTTTTAAAGTCATTAAGCATTTTTACTTCAGCCTATTCCGAATTTGCATATTTGATGAACTTTCCCAATTAGGGATATATATCTGAATTAACTTGATTGTAGTTGTTGAACCTTGCTATATACATCAAAGATACTGTGATATAACACTATTGAAAGTAAAAAGACATTTTTACTTCAGCCAATTCCTAATTTGAATATTAAATGAATTTTCATAATTAGGGATATTTATCTGAATTGACGTGATCAAAATTGATGAAACTTACTATGTACATTAAAGACACTATAATACAATATTATTGAAAAACATTAAGCATTTTCTCTTCAGCCAATTCCTAATTTGCATATTTAATGATCTTTCCTAATTAGAGATATATGTCTGTATTGACTTGACCAAAGTTGACAAAATTTGCTACACATATTGCAGATACCATGATACAACATTATTGACAATTATTAAGCATTTTCACTTAAAGTGCAGGTTTTGGCTTTCAGGGGTGTTTTTGACAATAAAAATTAACGGGGTCGATGTGTTAAATGCTGGTGTCAGTATAATTTTTATCTGTTGATAAACTAATAAAAAAGTGAAAAATGTTCATTGTCTGACAAAAAACTCCAGTCTGGACCACGCCCACATTCGTGACGTAACACGTGGAATATATGAAGCATTACGCGCATGACTTACACTGTGCAAATATGGCGTCAAATTCAAACTATGATTATACCTCGGAGATTGTGAGCCAGTCCT
This sequence comes from Ptychodera flava, assembly GCA_001465055.1. NCBI lineage: Eukaryota > Metazoa > Hemichordata > Enteropneusta > Ptychoderidae > Ptychodera > Ptychodera flava. Next base: position 214,096 of record LD349714.1, read on the forward strand.
ATAATGAGAGATTATTCGGAGAAAACGAATCATCAGACAGCAATGATGAAGAGTGTCCAGTTACTTCTGAGACAGATTCCATCAGAACTTCAGGGCCGCAGCCTTACAGATTTGAGCCAACTCAGCGAGAAACACCTCGGCTGGTTCAATTCCAGATTCAAGCAGCTGAGAGCAATGAAAATGAAATACCTCCTGATCCACCCAGGCCTCCACGTATGGGAAATAGAGATTGGTGAGTATTTCGAAGAGGTATACATTTGA
>LD349714.1:252263-265115 GCA_001465055.1 Ptychodera flava
CGTGAATTTGAACTGCTTGTAAAACTTGGCAACCAGTCTCTGTGTGTGTCACCATTGAAACTGATAGCTGCTGTAAAGATATAAACATACTACATAGTAAATTAGTCTACAGACATCTTGCTGCGTCACCTGCTGTTTTAGTCTGTCTGATGTTGGCGCAAAGTTGTTAAAGTTGACCACTAAAAGGGTAAATTTGTGAGCAAACTGACAAACCTAATTCGGTAGTGTATCAATATCCAGCTGTATCTCATCGTCAAAATAATTTGTGCCGTCACTGTAAGATTTCATTTTGTATGAAGTAATTGCTTGAATAATGTCACTTGGCAGGGAAAGCATGGAAGAAATAGCAATCCACTGAGCTGATCCTTAGTCAGTCAGCCTGGATCACACAGACAGGTGGACTACAGGTGGATGTCAGGTTGGGAATCTACAGTGCTATTGATTGCAGCTGTAAAACATTACTGTTCAAGTCTGTGGTCATAAAGGCAGATTGATAAACTGTTAAAATGGCTGACATGAAAACCTTGAGAGTGATATATTGGCAGATTGTGATCCTCGCCATGTAACAAGGCAAATACCATATAATGCCTATTGTCCAGAAACCAGTGCATTTATAGCTGTAGGATTTATTTTGAGTTAGCTTCTCAACATAGGCAATTTGCCAAGAGAGTTTGTGTATGAAGGTTTTATATATCATTGCTTTTATTGAGGACAGTATGCATATACCAACACATGTTATGCACAGTTTATCAACTGTTGAGGTTATTAGGTGCTTGAATTGCCAGATTAAAGCTGTCTCATTGGGTAGGGGACAGTAGCGAGATAGTTCCCAAACTATTTCTGTCATAAACATGTTTTCTAAAACCTAGCAAAACAATGACATTGGACCCATACTGAGGGCGAAAGGATTTATTGTTATGACAATGTAACTTTTCAAATACAAGAGATCAAGTTTTACTACAAAAAATTGACAGCTTTGCTACTTCTAAATAGTCAATTTCTCTGCTGCTGAGTCTGCATGCTATGGTGACAACTTTACAAGTGTTCACTTTATTTGACCATGGAGGTATCGCCATGATTTGACCGACAAAATGCATACATTTGCATGGGAAATGCCACATACCTGTCAAGTTAAATAATAAATCTGAGGCTGTTTCAGTAAATTTGATAGCTTTTGTTTTGTATTAATACATTATTTGATATGCACTGGTGTGACCTGCAATAATGAATTATTGTTTGAAAGATTTATACTGCACTGATGGCATAAAATTAAAGAATTTCAGTGTATTAAATACAACTTTCCTGATGTGAAGGTTTGCGGAGATAATTACGCTTCTCAACAAATTTTCAAACTTTTGCTCACACTTTCCTCAGGTAAAACTCTAAACAATTCTCTTTAACATACTAAGAATAAAAAAAGCAAGGGATACAATGCAAAGTTTAGGAATAAAGGAAGGAATTGCCTCAAGTTTTATTGATTTGTATTTGAAATTAAAAAATGGCTTCTAAAGTTTGTGTTAAGGCCAGCAAAGTATAGCAAAAGTAGGAGTCCAAATATCTGTACCCATGCTGCATTTTGCCGTACATGCAAAATTTTCATTGTTATCTCTACGCACAGCATCCAGCGTAGCACTCAGTCGTTCTTTTGTGGATTTAGGCTGTATTTATTGCACTGTAACCTGACTACTCAACTGGAAAACACTGTAGCACCTATCTATACAATCAGCATTAGACTACCCCCTAGCTATGAATTGTCCTGACCAAATTTGCAGACAAACTCTACATGTGTCTTTACATGCAGCCAGAGGATACAGACAAGCCTTTGAATAAGGCTTCATTGTGACAATTTCTGTATAATTCATATGAATATTTTGAGTAGCTCCTCAAAGAAGAGCTTTTAGTTCAGTAACTATAGTTTTCAGTGCACCAATTGTACAAGGTAATGTCTAGAGGCATGCAGTGGTACTTACTTACTAGGAACATTGAAACAAAGCACACTCAATTCAAACACTGACTTCGACAATGTGTATCAACTCAAATAAGTTATCTACCCCAAGGAAAGCACATCTTTTCAGATTTTGAAAGTAAATTTGTTTACTCTTGAAAAATAGCGGTGCCCCTGCATCATTCCAGCATGAATATAACCAAACAGTCTTGACAACTCCTTTGTGCACTGAGTTACCGCAATTGCACAGTTTTCACATCAGTGAAACCTAGCAACTTCCATCAAAGAGATAACAATGAACACTTGAAGTGTACATGTAGTTGTCTGTGTATTGTCTTTTGTGATTGGGCCAACTTGACACAGCGCAATTTGTATAAGAACCAACTTGATACTTCTACACCGTACATATAATGTACATGTCCTCACCAGTTGCCATAACAGTTGTTACCACTTCTGATTAAATCATTAAACTCAACAAGTTTTGACACAGACAGGTGACATATTGCTCATATCACATATTTCAGTGACATTTTCAACATTATAAGTGATTTGATAATGCTGAGTTTGATGAGCGTGTATGAAGAGATATCTGACGTGAGTGTGTCTAAACAAAAAATGTCATGGAATATTATAGTTTATATCAGAATGCGGAATTACATAAGGTCAGTTTGGCCCAATACCAAGTGACATCATTGTGGTAGACATAGGAACCACATATTGTAGTCAATATTTAGACTTGAAATTTTTTTTTTTCAAAATCAGCATCTTCAAATTTTTGTCATCTTTGAGTAGCTCATCTAAAGACTCCTTGGAAACCAGACAATGATATCAGATTAATCTCTTACCTGGAAACTTATTGACCCTTCCGGATGATGGGGCAACATCGGCCTCGTTGAATGATATGCCATGCCAGTAAATGTCATATTCCAATCCTTTCCTTGGGCAGGGAACCTGTCGATGGAAGGAAAAAAGTTTTAACATACATGGTTCTATAAGAGATGAGGTTACACTACAGTAATATACAATTGACCTGTCGATCCCTTCCCCTTCTTGAGTTATTTTTTTGAAAACTGCTCCATTGAGAAAGTTGAAAGAAGGAGCTTTTGTTTTGCGTAGAAGGGTGTCATATTGACAGTGTGTTGTGTTTGCTCACATGGATTACTCCTACTTTATTAAAAAGTGATTTTTTTTGCATCACATGATGAAGGTACCCTGGACCCTGGAGACACTTGGAAGCTTTTCAGTGTACAAGACTTTATCCACCCACACGTCCTGATATCATGAATTAGCTTTTCATTACGTTGTTTAAAACTAACTTGGTTTATTCTGAATTACAGTAGGGATATTATTCCCATACATTTATGCTTTACCCTCTAATTTAAAAGTATGTTTCTTGTCCAGTAAGTTGGCCAGCAAACATACAAGCAGGAACTATAACCAGGAAATACCATGCCATTAGCAAAGGGAACAGACCTCTGCCGACGATGGTAGATGGAGTTCATATCCTTCTGGTGCATTGCTACATGAGAAAATTTAACACTGTATTGAAATTGTGATGAATTGCATATTTTCTCTTCAATGCTTGACACCTGGGTCATGTTGATGTGCAATTGTGTTTGCCATAGCATTGTTACCTGATGATAAATATGACAACTTAATTATTGAACAAGGCCAGGGTAATAATGTTGATTTGAGAAGATGAAAACATATGGTACAAATAAACATATTAAGCCCAACTGACACCCTGGTATGCTTGCTGTAAGTAAAATTCTGTGCATGATGAAGTATTGACATATGTTTTGTGTCAAAAACAGACATTCTACCATTTCAAAGTTGCCAAAAATACCACTTGGCTTACATATTGGTCACCAACAGGAGTCTTCATTAACATCAATTTAAACAATATGAGGATTTAAAAAATGACTACCACTACTTTAGGAGGGGATCATTCTCAGGGGGATATTAACTGACAACCGCGGCTAATTTAGAGAGAACACAATGAAAGTTAATATCAAGTGGGATTTTGTTACTTTTTTTCATACAATATGGATAGGCATTCATATTATCTAACGGCCGTTTTCCTTTGACTAAACTGAAAACTGACCTGCATTTCATTATAATGCTGCACAGTTATAAATTGAAATTATATGACTGGATTATGATTATTTTTTTGAGAGCTATTTCAACACCCCTGTTAAAATGGAATGTAAAGGTGGAATGCTATTTGACTACTTCTAACTTTACACACTTGTTTTTCATCATTGCAAAGAGTCATGTGGCATCATTCTGTACAGTCACACAATAGGTACTCTATCCCATCAACACACAATAGCACTCAGTATTCATATAACTCCCTGTTGACGAGTCACCAAAATAGCACCACTTGTGTTGGATAAACAGCTCAAATAGCGTAAGATAGATGCGTACAACAGCTTTCAGTACTTCTGTAACTTTCTGTAAGTTTGTGTGTACAGTCTAAGAGTAAACTTAGCAAGGTATTCTTTAGACCAACATGCTTAAGTTCAGAGCTTCAAACTAAATTACCAGGCGGAGTACAATACCACAGGTCAAGTTCTGTGTTACATGGATGCATGCTTTTTAAGAAACACACACACTATGCTGAAAGTCAGCAAATATTTTCCATTCACCTATGCTCCTATACCGTCTGCAATCCCACTAACTGTGAGTCCATCATTTTCACCATTTTACACTCTGATTATTGCTGGTGGTGCATACCCAGTATATCAAAGTTACATTTGTGGTTTGTACACGTACCCCTGTTTGGATTACATACAAGTTGACAGATTTAATGGCACATGTGTAACAAAATGTTATATCTATAGTAACTTTTGTAAGCGATGTTTTTCTGTTTGTTGAGGATCAGATTTAAAACTTTTCGGAGCACGCAGGTTACGAAAATGTTAATCCTAGTCTTCTGCCCTCTAACACGTGTTGGTTTGCACGTTAAAAAGATTAAAACCCTAGCTACGTGTTCGTGGTGGGCTCCTGGATACCAATAGTTACATGTTTTCCTGGGAAACTCACAAACAGGTGTGCTCACATAAACACTTGTAAGTTCATAGAAGTTCACATGACTACTCAGCACTGTAGGAGAAGGGTGTGGTGCGTACAAGTGTTAAACAATAGTTGACAACAACTTTTATATTTGGGTGTATTCTTTGACCCATGACCCTACTTAGGACAAAACTATTGATGACGTCATAACACAACACACAAATTCTAAATAAAGGAATTCTATGAGTTTAAGCCTGCAAGTTACTTCTGTACTCAAAAAATTTTCAAAGCCTGACCTATACCGTATACGTGTTACCTCTACGTCATGCCGTGCCTGAGGCACGACATGATGTAATGATGTATACCGATAATATAGCTATAAAGACTGAAAAGCATACCGGTAGTCACTGGGCTTTAAGTGTAGCTTCTGAAGTTTCACGGTATGCCCTAGTTCCTCTCAAAAACTATCATTACAATAATATTCATGTTTTAATACATTTATTGAAAACATATCCTTTTAATATTGCGTTTTTAAACTCTGAGATCTTGTATCGCTGTCTGTGTAGATTAGTCGCTATATAAAAAATATTATCATTATTACGAATATCATTACGGAAACCTAGTGCGTAGATTTCACACCTAAATAACACAGATTAATCACATGGTCGTTGTCAATGCATCATGTTTTTACTTTGATTTCATGGCATTCATGGCTGAATGTCATGATGGAAGCGCAAAAAGTGAAGAAATTACAAGTGAAGATTCCCAGAGACTTTGGCTTTGGAGTAAAAATTATGGGACATGAGAATGCCAAAAGGCTTTATGTTCCCAATGTTAACCAAGATTGAATTAAGGTAAATCTGCGGGAATAGAGCTATGGAAGAAAAGAGAATTCTTTAAAGAGCAGCAAGTTGCAACATACTTGGTAGATTCCCTCAGAGGTATATCATTTTAAAATGTATACAGACATTACAGCATTGCTTTCGTATGTATATATGTACTCATGGAAACGTGGGCCCACAACATCCATTTGACACAGCTGAATTCACAAACTCAAATAAATTCTCCAGACAATTAGGTGTAATATATTTTGATTATAAACATTTCAAAGGGCACTCAGGTGGGCCGCCATAAAGGTGTGACTGAAACTGGGTGTCGCCTTCTACCCTTGTGACTTTCTCTATGGAGCTCAGGGAGGCGTTTATGAAGTCATGACTGAGTTCGTCACGGCATTAAATGTCTGCGCAACTAAAAATAAGTGAAGTCCACAACTGCTGGGACGAAGTGCATTTTATCTGCCGGTGGTATTGAGACAGCCTGATGAAGCGTGACATTGATGAAGTGCTAATTGACTGGAAGGGGTATACCATTAGACACCTTCACCAGGGTGACAAATCAGAGCATTGTTGGCAACCTGCCACCGTCACCAGTTGCAACAGGTACATATACACATACCAAGCCACAGCAACAAACATGTCAGTGCTGTAACACTACTATCGTAACTTCAATCTTAGTTCCTCTTTGTATGATTTGTCATACCCTAAAATAAAATTTAATGTGCTTATTCACAGCATGAGTTTTTTTCAAAATTGTTTAAACATTCTGCCCAAACATGCAACAGTATACATTGTATGCATGGCCATTAGGGCACAACTGGGGAATACTTGGCGCACTGAACAATTTTACAAATCATCATGATCCATGGGGGTCAAGTTACATACTTCAGAAAGCTAATAATTGAAAGGATCCCTTTAGAAATTCAAAACCTGACTGGTTGCATGATGAAGTTAGGCCTTTGTGGTGCAGGTGTGCCTGCAAATTGGTCCTGGAATAGAGTGAAATCTGTTGAGTACATCTTTCCAAATGGCGAAAGTGTCTATCAGAAAGTTGGAAAATTATCAAAGTTCTTTTCAAATTTCAACATTCAGCTTGAAAAAAGTTATCAATAGAAAGATGACTTTGAGTTGGGACATGTTTCTTCACCTGTTTATCCTGACCTGGATCTTTTCAATGCTGGGTGTACCTTTTACAATACAGAACTCTCACAGTGTGTGGATTTAGCTTAATACTGTACATGTGTGTGACATGCCATCATCATCTGCCAAATTAACAATACATCCTTTATATACCACTTAATCAGCTAAGTGATGATATATGGCATTACACAGAGGTTTCAAGATTAAAGTTTTGGTCATGGTAAATACAAATCTAAGTTTACAGTATCAACTTCTACACAATTCTGAAAATTATTGTCTAAACTGTGTAATAATTTTCAAAGATACAATGCTGCAAGATCTCAAATCTTCAGAAAAATTTTACCACGTACTCTATGTACCATAGTCACATACAAACAAATGGCATGTCACATTATTTCTATGATGAAATTGTGTAAAATAGAGAATCCAAACCACCTAAAGTACAATGCACCCATTCCTTATGGTATTAATTAATCAGCCGTGCTTGTTTGAGGCATCGTGCACTCGCACAGGTTGTTAGTTCGACTACAACCTCCCATTATCAATCCCAGATCTACAAGAGACCTATAGGCAAGGGAAGGTTTTTGAGTGTGGAATTAATAAGTGTTAAATTGTACTGTAGCGTAGCATGGGTCAAGCGTTCTCCAGTTTTGCCCATGTCTTATTAAAGCCCACCTCTGCTTTTCATTCCTGAAACAAGCAATGAGCAATGATACACTCTATGGTTTTCATTGGTGTGTGCATTGGTTGATGGGTATACATGTACTACTCAACAAAATAATACACTTTCTATTGAAGTATTTTGCCACAGATGGTGCTACAACAACGTAAATATTCAAGCTTTAAAGACAGCATTGTGAGTTTCTGACACCTTACATTTAATCTTTGGAACCCATTTTCAACTGATATATACCGGTACTTGATATTTCTTTCCCACTGGATGACAATTAAAATTGTTCATCTGTATACATCTGACATCAGAATATGTCACAGACATGTAGAATGTCATATGTACCATTTTTATTGAAAATGCATATAGCTCAATCTGATGTCAAATTTATTGACTATGTATTCCAGAGATTTTGAGTTAAAACTGGCTGTTGAAATACGGAAAATGTCACAAGCATGAGCCATCAATACAATATTGGTGATGCGATCAGATAAAATTCACTCAGACAATCAAGTTTGTTATTTGGCCCACTCCAGGTTTTTGAGCAATCTTAATGCTCCACGTCAACACCTTTATGATGACTTTATTCTAAATCTTACCCATGAAAATGCCATAAAATGATAAGTCTCTGACAGCAAGGACTTGCACTGCAGAAAACAAGTGGGTGCATTCCACTGCCAAGTAATGTAAACAGAGACTAGGTTCTATTTGAGTCTTTTGTTGGGACATTTCCAATCGGTTTTACTGAAGAACCATGAGCCCATGGCTTGGTGTTTGTCGTTTGTTTGGAAGATGGCCAAGAGACAGTTTTCACCTTTGCAGCTCTGCAAACATATCTACATGTAGGTCTTTATGCACATGCACAATGAGTACCCAGTAATTCATTGGGATGCATCAAAGTCAGAATTCTCCAAAGGTAAGATTTAGGCTGTACTGGTAGACTTCACTTTATTCTTTTTAACTCTTTCACCTCCATGATTTGGCCAAAACAAATTGTTATCAACGGTGATGGTGGACCTCTTCACACAGAATTAGAGTGAACTGAGGTTAAATGTCCATCTACCAGCATCTCATAACACTAGAGATTTAGTAATAACTGTATCTGGCATTGTCAGTTCATTTCTTAACTGAAGAGACGAACATCTACAAATTTCTTTGTATTTTCATGATTTAATTTAGAAATATTTGATGATTAGAATAAAACAAATTTTGGTAAGGGAAAATGCTGAAATGTGATGTTCATGAAAAGTTACATTTTTTGTATGCTAGATCATAAATTGACAACCAAACAAACATGACATCAAAAGATATCCATTCTTGGTTCAAATATATGTATGACATATTATACACTATTGTTTGTAAAGTTCTTACAAAAAGGCAGATTTGAACATTTCATTCTGACAAAGAATTTCAAAAACTCCAAACTTCAAAAATCGGCGTAACAAATCCATTGAGTATGGCAACACCAGTGATGATTCACTGGTATGTTATCGCAACAAGAGTGATACTTGGTAATGCACTATTACTACGGTAGTATGTTGCTGACACCATAAATGATGAGACTCAAGATCAATTCATTACATTGGGATATACAGGTACAATACAGTTGAAACAGTTGAACACAGAATAATCCTACTGGCCTTCAAATATGACACCTTGTGAGAGACAGGAAACTTCGATTGTGTTCGTGATAAGAAATTTATATGAAAAGTCTTCATGAGGAGATAAAAAAGATACTTCATGTGTACAATAAAATTGAAGGGTAAAACATTTAAGGATAATAATGGTGCTGGGGATGTACTTATGTGGACAGATGTTTGTTATGGCAATTTTCATGACCTGTACTGAGGACGTGCAAATGATGTTCCAGTTCCCAGAGGGCAGAAATCCACAGTTGTATCTAGATTAAGTTTCAATGGAAGAAATTGCATGCCATTATCTCAGCTCATTTATCATGTCACCAAATTCTGCACATATGCCGACTCAATTGACAATACTGGGTCCCATGGAGACAACAGAAGTTTCATCGAATGTTTTGATTTTTACCATTAAATTTTGGAACAGATATATTGCAATTTCAAAGCACAAAAGTTTTAGGTATGATATTTGAGGCATCTTCAGTCAGTCAAAATATGTTACTAGAAACAATACCCTTAGGTGTTTTTAGTCAGCTGGATGTGATAGCAGCTGGGTGAACTTGACATGAAGACGTTTAATACCCTTACTTTCAGAATGTACTGACTTGTAAGATTTTTCTTTACTCGGTATACCAGGTACACTGAATGCACACCTGACAGCTAGTATATAGGGCCCTTCAAGACTGCTGATCTACATATCACCACATACTTGATAAAACACTATTATCAGACTGGCTGCAGCATAGGGAATAAATCTGAAACAAAGTAGATTGACTCAATTGTCTTACACTGTACAGTGCTTTTTGATTGCTGAGATGAGCCACAGGAGGCACGCTGGATGAGCATACGTGTGCTTAAAACAATAAAGTGCAAAATACTGGTACTTAATATGTTAATTTAATTGCTGTGTTCCCATACTGGCTTACTGCCAAAACAGTCAAGAAGTCCATCTGAAAACAGATTTGATACATCGTTGCTATTGTGAATGAATAGCTTGGTATTCCATCAGTCCTAAATGCTGTGGCTACATCTGCTGTGGCATTCATGGAGGTTGGTAAACAAACCAAGGTTAATTGCAACAGGGAGTTAACACAACAACTGAAATGTTTTTCTAACTTCACAAATACCTCTTTACTTTCACAACCTCAAATAAACAGATACAGCCTCATATTAATGTGAGGAACACTACTTTGTATGGCTACTGAACATCTGTTCACACAGTTACTTTTCAGTTGCTCTGATTTTCGTTAACGTACTTTGGAGCCTGCCGTAACTTTAAAAAGCACTTTGCTTGTTTAGCATAGCTACATGTACATTAAAGTTAAAGATTGGTTATAGACAAGCTGTATACTTCAAAATATGCAGGGGAAGTAAACAAAGCTGTCTGCAAAAATAAGTGCCACACTTGGTTTCTTGGTTGACAGTTCTTGTCTTTTCCTCAGAAGGTAACTTCGGAAAAAGACGATAGGGGTGGGGAGGACTTCAGTTGTCTGTTGGAGTGTCCGGGACAGGCATACAAGCATTATTTTGAGCCCTGAAAACCATTGGTCTTAATTTGCTGCTGTAATGGTGGTTTTGCTCATTTCTTATATTGCCAATAGGAATTTTTCAAGGTGGGTCTTGATTAAATTACAATATACCGGTAGTTCTCGGTGAACTAAAGTAACCTTCTGAAAAAACATAACAAAAAGAAATAGAAATGAAAATAACTATATATAGATATATATAAATACATTTTCACATATATATATATATATATATATATATATATATATATATATATATATATATATATATGTATATATATATGAATAAATATGAGCTACATATGATATTGTAGTGAAGGTTCCTTTCTTACTGCAGGGTCTTGTCAATATACATGTACCTAGTACAAATGACAAAACTTACATGAGTTATCCCCATAAACAAATAAAAAGCTGATAGAAATAACATGAAAATTTGGTTTCCCTTGCCCAGAGAGCAGCAACTATGTGTCAGTTTTTGTACAGGTACCAATCAATAATGTTTTGATTTAAACAGGTAACTATCATGGGGCATCTTTGTTTGGCTGAACTCTGACACCGGAACACCATGATAAATTCGAAGCGTAAATGAGTGTTCAGAAATAAATCAGGAAGGAAGGATGAAAAAATCTGAAGTACAAAGGAAACAAATAATCACAATACAATTATGAATATTAACCTTTTTCTTTCTCCGCAGGCTACAGTTTGCAATTACTATGTGTAAAAATCATCCTTGGTGAACTTCCCCTTTAAAGTACACTCAAATTTCGATGAACAGGTGACTTAACTACTGTACATCTGCTCGACTTCAATTTGATTTGATATGTCCACTTTCATGGCTGTTAGAAGTGTGAACATGGATGCCTATATTTGAAAAAAAAACAATACGACACCATTTTTTAAAACCTGAATTTCTCAAACAGTGTATTTTTGGAGATGTCGCGAGAACAAAGGAGATGTTCAACAAACAAATCAAATTAAAGGCAATCATATTATTTGTGGTATTTGCACAGTTTGGATCTAATAGATGAATTAAAAAATTAAGCTTTTACTCAAACTTTCCCTATGAAATCGTAAGCCATTCTGTAAACACATCAAGTATACAAGTCAGGGGTCATTGTGCAAATTTTGGTGATGGAGAAACAAATTACCTATATACCCGGATACTTCAAATTCAAAATGGCCGCTATCCCTGTATTAACTTGGGAAAATTAATTTGATTTCACAAAAACCAAGCAGGTGACAACTTTACCTACTCCGAGAGCTTAAAAATGAACTCACACCAGCAGAAGACCAGAAAACAATTGTAAAAATAGAAATATGTGTCACTGAGGTGCATTTTACCATAAGTTTAAAGTTGAATTTTGCCAATCTATATAGTTTGGGAGACCAAATCAAAATCTGATATTTAAACCTAGTGGAAGTAGATAAAGTTCATGATGAACCAATCATCCGGACATCATTGACCTCATCCAGATTGCCCTATCGGTGCTGGTTGCTATGGTAGCAGTTTGTTGACAATCTCAATTAAGCACATGTCTGACCAGTATTTGATCACTAGGCTACAGGAATGGTCAAATACAATATCAACTTCAGTCTGAGATTGTGGAACAGTCAAACCAATGCTCAGACAACTTGAATATGAGATTACAGTCACATGTAAAATCTCTTACATACATGCATATTGGTGTTAACATTTCAGGACTGTTTAACAGACTCAACTCACCACATTTACAATTTTTTTGAAAATATTGATTCATTATTCAGTAAATTCATTTCTCTGTCACGTTCATTAACAAAATAGTATGAAAGTTTTCCATTTCACCCGTAAAACCATAACTTTTAGGATTTCAAATGATTGATGTCAGTAGAACAAAGGTCAAGGTCTACTGGTACAAGTTAATGATAATGGCTTTTTTGAATGTCACGTTTTGTACATGCATGTATTATGAAACAGATTGCCCTCCTCCCACTTGTTATTAAAGTGATTAGGTTACCTTTTATAATATTATGTGAACAAACTGACCTATCAACACTTAAAGAGTTTATTTTTGCAATAGACAATGTCAAGTGCATGGCCAACAAT
>LD349714.1:280237-300722 GCA_001465055.1 Ptychodera flava
ACATATCATCCTTCGCCTTTCATGCGAAAATATATTTTGGTTGGTTTAGCAAAACTTACCATGTTTAGCTTTACCACCTTGTAGATGTGACCTTACGGAATAGGCCGGAGTTTTACTGGAACTGCCTGTATAAAGCTGCTGCTCCTTGTTCATCACAACCTCAGATAAATACTCAAAATAGAATAATCATCACATTGATAACCGGTGACTCTATAACAGGCTTAATCGAATCGGCTGATCGTATCTATTTTGTTTTTGGGTTTTTTTAACATTGCCATTAAACGTTAAGTGATTGTCTCACCAACTAAATAAATTGTATAAATTGAAAAGAGGTTTCAACAATTATGAAAGCGTGAGTTCCTCGAAACATGTATACCTACACGAAGATTTTCATTTTTTCTATATTACGTAGAATACTTGTTTCTCCAACACAAACTGTACAAATGCCGCTCTTTAAATCCATATGTACTATTCACATAGTACAATGTTGATTTATTTTCACTTATCTCACCATCCACATTTCTTGCACTCAGAATAAATTTCAGCCAAACGAATTCCCCGACGCTATAGATATAGGCTAATAGAAAAGTTAGGTTTTATTAAACTCAACAGATTGGAGGTGAGCTGAGATAAAATGCCAGTATGTTGTCGACAGCATGTTGCAGAACAACATAACATCGCTGGCTTGCATTGCCAATTTTAGTTTGTGATCATTTTTCCCTCGTCAACGTCGACCAATGTTTATTTCCGCACAAGTCTAGCCATACAACAACAGTGGTGAAATATGTAAACCTTTGACCCCAACCCATCTCTGGAATAACAAAATAAATGCAAAAGCTGAGATATCAAACTTCTATAAATTCTTCTGAAAAATATTCATTTCAAATCTCAAGTTGAAAAAATGCAGCTTTACAAAACCAACTACGTCGATAACCGATACGTAAATCTGGTGATATGACCGACGGTAAAAGTCATCTCTTACTTTAATGTAAGGCATTTGATGAGGACAGAGAATTACTGTTCAACATCACTAGTTTAGCTTGAATACAGACTGCTGATGCGTGTGCAGTAGACGAAGAAAACGTGTCTATTTATATCGTGAAACACAATGCACTACCATTGGAACTTTCCAGAAATGGTCTTCTGTACGTAAACTTAAATAACTCCGCGACCTTCCTCCCATCTGATATTATTGCTAACAAATGCTGATAGATCTATGTCTTCATTCGCTACGAATTTCCTGTACCAGCGATTATGTGTTATATTTAAGCATTCGCCGCAACCGTTTTCTGTTGAATGAGATTAGATCGAAGTAATTAAAATCGATATTTTGCGTCACTGTGGGGATTTTGGAGTTTTCATGGAAAATACCAAACAGCACACACATCTTGCATTGAAATGAGACTTTATGGCCTACCTTTTTGCCTACAAATCCCTCTTTAAACGTCTGCATTCTTGTTAGTAGAAAGCCAGATTGTAGTGTAATTTATGGAGGTAAAACTGGAGTTACAGCTTTGATCCTTGAATGGTCGGCGACAAGAAACTATAAAACTTGTGAAGTTTTATGTGTGTCTTTGTGAATCGCGGCTTACACATCTACCTGTTAACATTTTGAGTGGACGCAAAACAAAGTATTTAATTACTGTGGCCTGATGAACTTGAGTAAAGTATACCGCAGTTGATGTTCGAAATAAAACTATCCTCCTCTCCATTAAAGGTGCACTTAGCATTCATTTAGATATGGTTGACCTGTAAATGGAATGGTGCCATATGACGGAGACACAGACACGTAGTTTATCATGTGACCTGTCTATATATGTAGAGTTCACCGTTCGTGCCCTCCATTACGATCCGTCATCTTCCAGGGGCTGGGTGATATTTTACTCAGAAGGAAATCGTTGTGATTATCCGTCTGTCTATCCAACGTAACAATCAGGTATGTGTGATTACCTCTCAGATCAGAGTCCCCACAATTTTAGAGAGCGAATGTACATGCTCATAGCAAACGGGCAGCCAGCGAAATCAGATGCATGGCTGTAACAGCACTTTCGCTGGCAGGATTTTTAAGGACAATATTATTGTATATCACATCAACTGATGTCTACTTCGAATTCGTAAATTATCTCAATATCACGCTTGAGGTCTTAACACGTGTACAACATCCTACGTTAGACCCGGCCACATCGCTCTAAAGTATGCTCTACTTTTGTACGCGACAGTAGTCGTATTTAAGGTAGCTTTCCACCGTTGTGTCGACCTCTTTTCAAACGTGAAGTTTGCCATCAAGTTGTGTATTTCTACCCAAGTATTATATATCACCTGAAAGCTATTTCAATGAATTTTTTTTGTTTGATCAAGAAAGTTAGTAGGCGATGAATTTTCATGAAGATTTTAGTGAAAGTGTAAAGAAATTGGGTAAACTGACGTCAAAACGTTTAAGTCAGAGTGGAAGGGAGCTATTGTCTAGGTATCAACGAGTAATTGCACTTCAGAATACCGGCTACAAAACCGTGTATCAGATTTTTGAAAAAAGCCTTAGTTTTTTCACAGTGCTGAATCAAAGTTTATCAACCGATTAGTCTCACGATGCCGTCTAATTAAGCAGCGATAACTTGACTACAAAGACCTAAATTAAAAAACCGAGACACGGTTTTGGAGACAACGTATCCGACAAACATCTGTGAAAATCTGGTGGACTTCCGTTCATGCGTTCACAAGAAAAACTCTTTTGAGAGTGCTGCAAAATGACAAAATACCGAACTGAGAAAAGGGCGATTTAGTAAATTGGTTCGGTTTTTCCTTTATGAATGGCCATAAACAATTTTCTTGACAGATAAAACATCAAAGCAAGATAGTGCTATCAATGTTTTAACCCAAACAGTATTTTCACTCACTGAAAAAAGTGTCAGCGGTTAAAAAAGGCTAAAAAGAGCGATTTTCGGGAGCGATGTCCTGTCTCAGAGCACAATGTACGCAGTGACCGATGACTAAATAAACTTGAGGAGTGCCCAGGAAGGGATTGTGCATAATTATGACGGATTAGCTGTAAGATGTAGCCAGAGTATTAACTGTTCGACCTAACTGTCGGGACTGCTACGGAATATCGAAGCCCTCTGCAAAAGCGTAAATGTAATTTTGTGTCAGCATTCGATCTCGGAAAGGGTTCATAGCCGCGGAAGGTTCTGATTGAGCGATCCCGATTGATGAGTGACATAGCGAATTGAATATCGGTCGACACCACAACTAAAAGAACCTGCATTTATATGTAATATAGATTGGCAGTGTTTGTGATCATGAGGGTAAAAAAGACCTCCATGCTGTGATTAAGTCAGCTGCTATTTTTTCGAACTTCACGCGCATTGAAAACAGATTAACTCTCACTACTCTCCGAGCGTTTCTAAGACAATACTTTGCCTTCGCTCTTTACGACATTTCTGAGGTGAAGACCGTTTCTCGAGTCATTTTGGCTGACATAGCCAAATGCCAGTCAGCGGCAATAAAGTCAAGGGAGAGAATTTGAACTTTAAGACAAGAACGTTATATTATCTGAGCCGCTGTTCTCGTCGAGGGCTGTCCCAAAACTGTGTCATCGGTATTGTTACAAATGCTCTCAACGACGACAAATAATCGGCCATCCGCGTTCAACTTTGGCTGTAGTATGATCCTTTGTCTGACATTCTCAGGCTATCTTTTACACGGTGTGGTTGTTTTGGACTTTCGATGACCCCTTTTTTCGTTTTCTTCCTTTCACGATGCTGTTTCTGTCTCTGCCTTGGATGCTGAACATGTACTGTAGTTGTATGATAGAGGGACCGTGTCCAACCACTGCTCCGGCTGCTTTTTCAAACGTGCAAAAGTGTCTCAAATAAAACATTTGGTATGTGGCAAAGCAACTACAAATACACGGCTTGTCTACACGACTCGTCTGACTTTGATTACACTGCCAAATGTAGGATTCTGATCAAAACTACTGTATGCCCTGATGATCATTGAAACACGATCCCTCCACGTCACAAAACGTCAATGGGCGGGCGATCACTGACAAGCGAACTTGACCGTGACTTTTTATAACTTTATTTGATAATTACTACTGGTCCTACCATTACTCATGCTGTAGATTGTAACACTTGATATATGCTGCTATTTGTGATCCGTACTAACCTGAAATTAAATTGTCAAAAATGTCATATCTGGCCTCGTTGTGTCGCTAATACTCAGAAGTTGCCATCTTTTGGGAGCGGCCACCCCTATGAGAAAAACGTACGATCCACCGTTCCGCGCCTGATTGCTACGCATACACACGATGCTCTTGGCACACCCAGTTATGGTAGGTGTCAATGGGATTTTCATAGCGGATGTTGGCCAAGAGCATGAGACAATACAATGGCGCTGCCGCTTCGCTTAATCCCTTGCCAATCAAGACTTAGCGGTAGTCTCAAAACGCAAAAACGTGCATCTGTTCCTCTTGTAAATTTTTATCGCAAAGTTTCAGCCAGAAATAGAAAATTTCAGACCATGATATACTTCGCACATGAAGATCAATATTACAGAAACACTTTTAAGGGAAAAAACAAATTTCCGTGTTTTCGAAATAAAATACCCCAGTGAATGTGGAAAGTTACTGTCGCGTACAAAATACAAATTGTTACTGCCTGTCTGTCGGTGTCACGTTAGTTCGTTTGGAAACATATTTAGGTTTTCGTCTGTGAAAACGGAAGATGGTTTTCAGCACTTATCTTATTCAGATAACGCATATGGCCATCAAACTCGGTTGAATCACTGTGCCACAAGTTGCCCTCCGAGGGGGGGTGGGGGCACTTCCTCCCGTACTCTCCTCCTGTGATGACTCTCCTTTGAAAGTCTTTCTTTCTTTGTTGACAGCAAAACTTTTTATTAAGCAATATCACTAGTTTGTACCCAAGTTCACCGAAATTGGTTTGATGAGTGTGTAATTTTTGTGTATGTTTCTTCCTAAAGGAACAATGACACGAAAGTTGACATCGGTAGTAATCAAGGAACTTGTGCAAATGTTAAAAGGACGTTTTCCAGAATGTCTCAGTCTTCACTATCTGCTGAAGAACAGTCTCAAGACTGACAACACGTGGCCTAAACTTGATGTCTACATAGACTGCCAGGATCTTGCGAAACTAACAAGTGTCGTAGCTATCTGGAATGCGCAAGAAGAGGCAGGTGACAGAGGCGAATTGCAATATTTTCTACACACACTGGATCCTGCCAACTTGAAAGTGCTGCTACAAACGCCTGGTGTTGTCCCTTTGCGAAAGAATTCCGACATTATTTGTTCAATGTTCAAACGAGCCAACGACAAGTCCATCATCGAGCTATTGACGAATGAGTTTAACATGACATTACAGTCGAATGAACCTGTACAGACCTATGTCCTGGACACCATGAACGAATATTTTACAAATGCCACGAAAAGACAGCTTCCTCTTGACTTCACAGTTGTTCCATTACGACCTGAACACGCTGAAGCAGTGCGAGCACCGTTTATCTACGGTAAACCTCCGCTGTCTAGATTTGAGAACACGATAAAATACAAACAGAATCTAGCAGTCTTCAACGAGAAAGGACATCCTGTGTCTTGGGCCGTCATCAAAGAACAAGGTGACATTGGCATGACAAACACAGTACCACATTACCGAAGACGGGGCTTTTACAGTATTTTGGTTGCAAAGTTAGCCCAACGTGTCCTACAGTCAAATGAAATCCCATTCGGTGTAATTTCAACATTAAATGAAGCACCAAAAGGAGTAGTCAAGAAGCTCGACTTTCAACGTCGAGGAGAGGAGTGGAGTTTTCAAATCTACCACCAACATGTTGACAATTAGTAACAAAACCATGGACAGAGATGGCGTCGACTGCGGATTTTGTTAGATTTTCGATGATATTAAGGCTCAAGTCTGTGATTCTTCTTCAGGACATTCGAACAAACAAGAAACGACTATAACTTTTGTAATTCTCAAGGCAATACTTTTGGCTAGACAATTTTGAAAATAGAACCTTCTGGTAGTTATAATTGTTATTAATACGATTCGACAGATACCAATGGCTTCCACATGCTGCCTTCTTTAAAGACGTGGTACGCATTATATGAGTCGCGAAAGCGAGGACCGTTCATCTTAGTGCTGATTCGGCAGCCTGACTTCTTGTACGGCGATATATTTTGGCCAGCATACTGATCACCAAAAAGCTGTTTACTCAAAACAGTACTCCAGCAAGCCAAAGCATGACACCTTGAACACAGATATTTCAACGTGCTCTGATTCAGATCTTCTGTACGTGTTCACCATTGCTCGAAATGTTAAATATACCAAAGGGACAGATATTTGGACTCTTCAATTTTGACACTATTTTAATAATCTGCTGCTTGTGTGGACTTATGCATTCAAAGTTCGTTTGGCAAATATGGAGTTTTCACTGTCTTGTTTTTTGTGAAAGTTGTTATTTCACCCCATAGAGTTAAGATAAGGATAGCCGGAATTTTTAATTCAGAATATCACTAAACCTTTGGGTAATTTGTTTCCGTCAAAAGTGCAAGGTTACCTTTTTTCATCTCTTATCTCCACCCTCTTTAATCTCAACCAATATCCTTCATACAGACTCAACCACATTATTGAAAACAATCGGCCAGGATCAAAACTCTGCAGGATGGGTTACTCCATGCACACTTGCGGAATGCACTTCCATCAGAGTCCATATACTTTAAGTAGCTTAATATTCACATACTTCCACTTAATATTCACATATCATTCACAGTCATTAGGCATTTTTACTTCAGCAAATTTCTTATTTGTATATCCAGTGAACTTTCCTAATTAGGGATATATAACAGAATTAACTTGATCGAAATTGGCGAAACATGCTATGTACATTCATGATACCAGGTTAAAACAATATTGAAAGTCCTTCGGTATTTTCATGTCGGCTAACTTATAATTTGCATATCTAATGAGCTTTCACACTTTTGCACATTTATTTTAAAGGACCTGACCAAAGGGAATTACACTTGCTATATAAAGTACAGATAGAATGACAGCAGTCAAAGAAATTTAGTATTTATATTTCAGGTCATTACATATTTGTATATTTAATGACCTTAAGAATTATTCTGATGGGAATATTGTTCATGATGTTGATGACAACAGTTTCAATGAAGTTGCAAACTTGAATTGTGGCAAAAGTTTAAATTTACACACAACTGCAATATATAATGAAACACGTGAGCATTTTCAGTTCCTATCTGGTAAATATAGTATCACTACTGATCAATGTGTCATTTTTGAAAGTTGAGGAGGATTATCGATATTCCTGAACTCAAATTCGTTTTCCAGGAATTTCCGGGAGAATTTAAAATTCAAGAATTTTCCAGGAAGATATGGACATCCTTCCATGAATGAAAAGTTCTGACTTTGGACTGGCAGCATGTATAGTGTATGTATGAAATGTACAGTATAGGTCACAGAACAAATTAAATATAAACTATTTCGTTATGTTTTACCTAAAACCATCGTTATGAATGGTGAGCATGTATCTGATTAAAGGAAACTGGGGGTTTACAGTTCACTACATGTATTTGATATGGGTACGTTTACGACAAGATCTGACAGCTTAAATATAATCAGAACGTTATTACTGATATAAAATAAAAGTTAAGTTGGCTGAAAAGTTAAATTTTACATACTATTTACCATGTTACTTAAATGAATCTGTTTTCACCAGCGAATAACTATTGCTGGAAGTACTTATTAAAGAAACACCAAACAGACCTTGAACTCTACAGGTGATTTGTACCTCTGATTCCAAAAGTAGACAGCTACCCAAAATGCATTGTATAATCCCTCTTTTGAAAAACGAAATGAGCACTGGGGGAAATGCTCGATGGGAAACAAGCTACATGTAGTTTCTAGAGCTGACAAAATAGCAATTGACTGTTGTGATGTACAATGTGAACAGACAGTTACTATTGCTGTGTTATGTTTTCAGTAATGTTATGACAAGCTGAA
Organism: Ptychodera flava; assembly: GCA_001465055.1. NCBI lineage: Eukaryota > Metazoa > Hemichordata > Enteropneusta > Ptychoderidae > Ptychodera > Ptychodera flava. The sequence continues at coordinate 288,265 of LD349714.1, forward strand.
AATAAAATTTCATATACTCAGTGATATGCGACATAGTTGCATTTTGCGTCCTGATTAATCATGAAACACTCAACATATAATTGCTATATCGTAGGATTATGAACAGTATTTGTAATTACGACTTTGTGGAACTGAAGTTTCAGCGAGTTAAACTACATTAATACGAAAAAAGGTTTTCCAGATTTCAGAAGTTAAAGGTATTGTCTCTTATAAACAACTCAATGAACTACAATGGCTGTTTCCACTGTATATAATTTTCAAGAGCAGGAACCATCATGCATGGTAGAATATAACCAGTTATCCTTTCAAAACTTACAGAGTGGGCCGGACAAAGATAGTTTTACTGGAATTGCGGGTATAAATTTGCTTTCCCGTGTTCATCACAACCTTACGTAAATAAACTGATCATCAAATTGTTTACAGATAACTTGAAAAAACAGTCTTATCATAATCAAATGGGCTGATAGCATCTTTTTTGTTTTTTTGTTTGTATTTTAAGAGAGCAATAAACCGTTAAATGATTCAGAATATCTCTAAAATTAAATACATTGTATAAATTGAAAAGATTCTTTAACGTTTAATAGCCTGATCGTCTCGGAACATGTACACCTACACAAAGTTTTCATTTCTGCATAATGAATCTTTGCGCGTAAATTGATATGTGCTATCCATATCGGACAATATGTTGATTTATTTTCACTTATCTTACTATCCCAATTTCTTCCTCTCAGAATAAACTTCTGCCAAAGAACCTATTGACGATATAGATATAGGCTAATAGAAAAGTGAAGTTTTATTAAACTCAACAGATTGGAGGTAAGCTGAGATAAAATAAAAGTGTGTTGTCGACAGCATGTTGCAGAAGAAAATAACATCGCTGGCTTGTATTGCCAATTTTAGTTTGTGATCATTTCCCTTGTCAACGTCGACCAATGTGTATTTCCGCAGAAGTCTAGCCATACGATAACAGTGGTGAAATATGTTAACCTTTGACCCAACCCATCTCTGGAATAACAAAATTAATGCAAAGGCTGAGATATCAAACATTTGAAAAATAATCATTTCAAATCAAAAGGTTGGAAAAATGCAACTTTTACAAACCAACTACGTCGATAACCGATCCGTGAATCTGGCCATGACCGATAGTAAAAGTCATCTCCTATTTAATGTAAGGCACTTGACGAGGACAGAGAATTACTGTTCAACTTTACTTGTGTAGCTTGAAAACAGACCGACGGTGCATGGGTAGTAGACGAAGAAAACGCGTCTATTAATATTGTGAAACACAATGCACTACCATTGGAACTTTTCCAGAAAGGTCTCCTGTACGTAAACTTAAATAACTCCGCGACCACCCTCCCACTTACCATTATTGCTAACAAATGCTGATAGATTCGCGACCAATATCCTGACCGGCGATTGTGTATTATATTACTTTTAGAACAGGCACGGCAACAGTTTTCTGTTTAATGAGGTTAGATCGAAGTAATAAAAATCGTTGTTTTGCGTCACTATGGGGCTTTTGGAGTTTTCATGGAAAAAACGAAATAGCACACACATCTTACATTGAAATGGGACTTTATGGTCTACGTTTTTTGCCTACGAATCCCTCTTTAAATGTCTGCATTAATGTTTGAAGCCCTATACAGTAGTGTAATTTATTGACATTAAACTTGATTTACAGCTTGGATCCCTGAATGGTCGGCGCTAAGAAGAAACTATAAAACTTACATGTAACGGTGTAAAGTTTTCTGTGTGTTCTAATTCTATGGAATCGCGGCTCACACGTCTTCCTCGTAACATTTTGAGTGGACGCAAAACAAAGTATTTAATTACTGTAGCCTGATGAACTTGACTGAAGTGTACGCACTTGATGTTCGAAATAATCCTATCCTCCTGTCCGTTAAAGGTGCACTCAGCGTTCATTTAGATATGGTTGACCTGTAAATGCATTCAATGGTACCATCCACAAACACAAACACTTAGGTTATCATGTGACCTGTCTATGTGTGTAGAGTTCACCGTTCATGACCTAGATCACCATCCGCCATCGTCAAGGCCTGGGCGACTTCTTACTCAGAAGGAAATTGTTGTGATTATCCGTTTGTCTATCCAACGTAACAATCAGGTATGTGTGGTTACCTCTCAGATCGAGTCCCCATAATTTTAGAGAGCGAATGTACATGGTCATAGCAAACGGGCAGTCAGCGAAATCAGATGCATGGTTGTAACAGCACTTTCGCTGGCAGGATTTTCAAGGACAATATTACTGTACATCACATCAACTGATGTCTACTTCGAAATCGTCAATTATCACAATATCACACGGGATTAAAACACGCATAGCGGATGTTTGGGTCTGGCCTTGAGGTCTTAACGCTTGTACAAGATCCTACGTTACACCCGGCCATATCACTCTAACGTATGCCCTACTTTTGTACGCGACAGTAATTGTATTAATATAAATAGTTACTACCTGTCGACATCACGGCTCATTGACCAAACACAGTAGTCCGTTTGGAAATATCAAATATGCACATGTTTCGGGTTTCGTCTGTGAAAACGGAAGATGGTTTTCAGCACTTATCTTATTCAGATAACGCATACGGCCATCAAAATCGGCTGAATCACTTTGCCACAAGTTGCCCTCCGAGGGGGGGGGGTTCCACTTCCTCCCATGCTCTCCTCCTGTGATGACTCTTCTTTGAGAGTCTTTCTTTCTTTGTTGAAAACAAAACTTTTTATTAAGCAATAGCACTAGTTGGTACCCAAGTTCACCAAAATTGTTTGATCAATTTAAAATTACCGTACAACAGGGGACTACGTACTACACCTCGTACTCTCCCTAATCAAAACTCTTGCTTTTGTCCAAGTCTTTTGAAACATAACAGTATTTTCAGCGCCTGCCTTTCTCAGACTGCACCGGAGGACATTAACAACAGTTAAAATTTAAAATTGTCATACGACAGCCTATGATATACATTTCTCCATCTAAAGAAAACATGAAAATCCTGTCGGAACGAGTGTACTACATAAATTGTACCATACATTGGCCTTCACCTTCACTCCTTTATTTATGAATATAAAGAGGGAAGTCAACAAAATATGAACACCATTTGACGAGCCGTGGCTAAATATAACGTAGTAACCCCACAGTTGTTCTCCAACATTACTTACCTATTCTTGTTTAATCAAATTATTTTGAGAATGTTAACTCGGCCTCGTGTCACAATCGCACATTCGATGGTAAATTAATATTCCTTACTTTACCACAAACTTTGGGAACTCTGACGCTCTCATTCTCTCATGCCCTCGGGATCGCCGAATTGGGCGGCGCCAAACATTTTCAAAAAAACATTAAGTCAAATATCTTTAATTTTGATTATTGGCTATTTACTCAAACACTGATCATGCATAAAGTATAAAAAAATATCAGTCTCCCATGTCATTTTCAAACAGTCTTACTTAGTGTAAAAAAAATTAATACACCTAAGATTGCACCACTGTACATATCGATTTCTCAAACGTTTTGATGCGAGAGGGGGACACTTCCTGCTTGGGGTGCCCTATGTGATTTTAAAATAGTTTTTTAAATCCAGTACAAACAAATTGAAATACCTCCTAGATTGCACCAGATTGCATCAATGCACACGTGAGAGTGTTTGATGTGAGAGTGACACATCTCCCGCCCACCCCTTTGGCCTCTTGCACCTCCACACGATGCTCTGGTAGGTTTTTTCCCCAGTTAACATTTTGACAATTTTATTTTAATAAACAATTCTCTCTCCTCCAATTTACCCGTTTCCTCCAGCCATTCCCTCGGTAAAATCAAATGATTCTCCCCTCATTATGCATCTCATCTGTGCACTATGGGAAGGAGCAACTCATGTTGTCGGTGAATCAAGTACACTATCCATTGTTGTAGTCACAGCTTTAAGGCTGGGATCACTTTAATTGAATACATCACAAGATTTTACGATCATCTTAATAACCAGAACTTTGGCCTCTTGCACCTCCACACGATGCTCTGGTAGTTTTTTCCCAGTTTTTTGACGATTTTATTTTAATAAACAATTTATTAGAGACAATCATTTGTTTTACACAATCTCTCTCCTCCAATTTACCCGTTTCCTCCAGCCATTCCCTCGGTAAAATCAAATGATTCTCCCCTTATTATGCATCTCATCTGTGCACTATGGGAAGGAGCAACTCATGTTGTCGGTGAATCAAGTACACTATCCATTGTTGTAGTCACAGCTTTAAGGCTGCGATCACTTTAATTGAATACTCATCACAAGATTTTACGATCATCTTAATAACCAGAACTTTGTCTGAGATTTGATATTAAAAGATAATACGACAAATTCGACATGTAATTATGCCAAGTTTTCATGAAATATAGGAAGAGTCCTAACTCTGTATTTTCACCCAAAGTTTTGATTCAGAGGAACATTCCGATCAATGTCGACCACCAAACCTTGGCTTCAATATTTTTCTGAGTGTGTAATTGTTGTGTATATTTCTTCCTAAAGGAACAATGGCACGAAAGTTGACATCGGTAGTAATCAAGGAACTTGTGCAAATGTTAAAAGGACGTTTTCCAGAATCTCTCAGTCTTTACTATTTGCTGAAGAACAGTCTCAAGACTGACAACACGTGGCCTAAAATTGATGTCTACATAGATTGCCAGGATCTTGCTACTCTAACAAGTGTCGTAGCTATCTGGTATGCACAAGAAGAGGCAGGTGACAGAGGCGAATTGCAATATGTTCTACACACACTCGATTCTGCCAACTTGAAAGTGCTGCTACAAACGCCTGGTGTTGTCCCTTTGCGAAAGAATTCCGACATTATTTGTTCAATGTTCAAACGAGCCAACGACAAGTCCATCAGCGAGCTATTGACGAATGAGTTTAACATGACATTACAGTCGAATGAACCTGTACAGACCTATGTCCTGGACACCATGAACGAATCCTTTACAAATGCCACGAAAAGACAGCTTCCTCCTGACTTCACAGTTGCTCCATTACGACCTGAACACGCGGAAGCAGTGCAAGCATCGTTTGGCTACGGTAAACCTCCGCTGTCTAGATTTGAGAACACGATAAAATACCAACAGAATCTAGCAGTCTTCGACGAGAAAGGAGATCCTGTGTCTTGGGCCGTCATCAAAGAACAAGGTGACATTGGCATGACATACACAGTACCACATTACCGAAGATTGGGCTTTTACAGTATTTTGGTTGCAAAGTTAGCCCAACTTGTCCTACAGTCAAATGAAATCCCATTCGGTGTAATTTCAACATTAAATGAAGCACCAAAAGGAGGGGTCACGAAGCTCGGCTCTCAACGTCGAGGGGAGGAGTGGAGTTTTCAACACTACCACCAACATGTTGACAATAAGTCACAAACCCATGGACAGATATGACTCAGATTTTGTTAGATTTTCGACGATATTAAGGCTCAAGTCTGTGATTCTTCTTCAGGACATTCGAACAAACAAGAAACGACTATGACTTTTGTAATTCTCCAGGCAATACTTTTGGCTAGACAATTTTGAAAATAGAAGCTTACTGGTAGTTATAATTGTTATTAATACGATTCGACAGATACCAATGGCCTCCACATGCTGCCTTCTTAAAAGACGTGGTGCGCATTATATGAGTCGGAGAAAGCGAGGACCGTTCATCTTAGTGCTGATTCGGCAGCCTGACTTCTTGTACGGCGAAACATTTTGGCCTGCATACTGATTACCAAAAAGCTGTTTACTCAAAACAGTACTCCAGCAAGCCAAAGCACGACACCTTGAACACAGATATTTCAACGTGCTCTAATTCAGATCTTCTGTACGTATTCACCATTGCTCGTAATGTTAAATATACCAAAGGGACAGATATTTGGACTCTTCAATTTTGACACTATTTTAATAATCTGCTGCTTGTGTGGACTTATGCATTCAAAGTTCGTTTGGCAAATATGGAGTTTTCACTGTCTTGTTTTTTGTGAAAGTTGTTATTTCACCCAATAGAGTTAAGATAAGGATAGCCGGAATTTTTAATTCCGAATATCAGTAAACCTTTGGGTAATGTGTTTCCGTCAAAAGTGCAAGGTTACCTTTTTTCATCTCTTATCTCCACCCTCTTTAATCTCAACCAATATCCTTCATACAGACTCAACCACATTATTGAAAACAATCGGCCAGGATCAAAACTCTGCAGGATGGGTTACTCCATGCACACTTGCGGAATGCACTTCCATCAGAGTCCATATACTTTCAGTCGCTTAATATTCACATACTTCCGCTTAATATTCACATATCATTCACAGTCGTTAGGCATTTTTACTTCAGCAAATTTCTTATTTGTATATCTAGTGAACTTTCCTAATTAGGGATATATAACAGAATTAACTTGATCGACATTGGCGAAACATGCTATGTAAATTCATGATACCAGGTTAAATCAATATTCAAAGTCATTCGGTATTTTCATGTTAGCTAACTTTTAATTTGCATATCTAATGAGCTTTCACACTTTTGCATATATAGCTTGAAGGACCTGACCAAGGGGAATTACACTTGCTATAAAAAGTACAGATACAATGACAGCAGTCAAAGAAATTTAGTATTTATATTTCAGGTCATTACATATTTGTATACTTAATGACCTTAAGAATTATTCTGTTGGGAATATTGTTCATGATGTTGATCACAACAGTTTCAATGAAGTTGCAAACTTGTGGCAAAAGTTTAAATTTACACACAACTGCAATATATAATGAAACACGTGATCATTTTCAGTTCCTATCTGGTAAATGCAGTATCACTACTGATCAATGTGTCATTTTTGAAAGTTGAGGAGGATTATCGATATTCCTGAACTCAAATTCGTTTTCCAGGAATTTTCGGGAGAATTTAAAATTCAAGAATTTTCCAGGAAGATATGGACATCCTTTCATGAATGAAAAGTTCTGACTTCGGACTGGCAGCATGTATAGTGTATGTATGAAATGTACAGTATAGGTCACAGAACAAATCAAATATAAACTCTTTCGTTATGTTTGGCCTAAACCCATCGTTATGAATGGTGAGCATGTATCTGATTAAAGCGAATTGGGGGTTTACATTTTACTACATGTATTTGATATGGGTACGTTTACGACAAGATCTGATAGCTTAAATATATATAATCACGTTATTATTGATATAAAAAAGTTAAGTTGACTGAAATGTTAAAGTTGACATAACATTTACCATGTTACTTCAACGAATCTGTTTTCACTGGCAAACAAATATGTAGTTGCTGGAAGTACTTATTATGGTCGTGTGAAGATAAGAATGGACAGTGAAATTGATCCAAATGTTATCACACTTGTGTAAATGGTTTGTAAAGTTGTTTCAAAACTTGCTGCAGTATCAGTACTTGTAATTAACTTGAGGCAAAGAACAGACGGATGATAGTGTTGTTTCACAGCAGGCTTCAGCTGTAATTGCTGAAGTAAAGCAATAAAACCTGTCGGCCGGTAGGAACTGATTAGTGTCTATGTGTGGGATAAATGTTTCCTACAAGTGTACACACACTTGTATTTCAGTAGTGGCCATGGCCGAGTATATGTTCAAAGTCGAGTTCTCGTACTATTCCCAAACATGGATAGTGCCCGTCTTCATTTCTGAGGATGACTTACACAGCATGTCTTACGCTGATGACTTGCCAATGCCGGTCACCACTGATATCTGTCGAAATGACTTTCCATCCACGTACATTTCGAGAACTTTCTCACGTACTGCTTCTGGCGTATGTACACCTCTTTTCCCGTGGATCATGATTTCTTTTGCACAAAGAACTTCGTACAGTGAGAAGACAACAAGAGTCTAATGACAACTAAACACTGACTTGGCTGTGACACTCAGGGTGGCGGTAAGGAATGTAATATGATTCTGCATATGTGAAGTGCACCGCAAAGTGTACTCCCATGGTGTGTGTTTATTAGGGGTCCATAAAAGCTCTTTGATTTTCACCGCAATTACAACAAGTCCGTTTAACTTCTAAGGCCAGTTTTGAAACAACTTCACAAACCAATTACACAAGTGTGATAACATTTAGATCAATTTCACTGTCCATTCTTATCTTCACACAACATTAAAGAAATACAAAACAGACCTTGAACTCTACAGGTGATTTGTACCTCTGATTCCAAAAGTAGACAGCTACCCAAAATGCATTGTATAATCCCTTTTTTGAAAAACTTACTGAGCACTGGGGAAAATGCTCGATGGAATACAAAGTACATGTAATTTCTAGAGCTGACAAAATAACAATTGACTATTGTGATGTAGAATGTAAACAGGTGCTATCACTATGTTATGTTTTCAGTAATGTTGTGACAAGCTGTAAACAAACTTTAACATACTCAGTGATATGCGACATAGTTACATTTTACATCCTGAACAATGATGAAACACTCAACATAGAATTGCTACATCGTAGGATTATGAACAGTATCTGCCATTAAGACTTTGTGCAACTGATGTTTCAGCGAGTTGAACTATATTAATACGAACAAAGGTTTTCAAGATGTCAGAAGTTATAGGTATTGTCTCTTATAAACAGCTTCAATCAACTACAATGGCTGTTTTCCACTGTAAATAAGTTTCAAGAGCAGGAACCATCATGCATGGCAGAATATAACCAGTTATCCTTTCAAAACTTACAGAGTGGGCCGGACAAAGCTAGTTTTACTGGAACTGCGGGTATAAATTTGCCGTATCGTGTTCATCACAACTTTACATAAGTACTGTAAATAAATTTATCATCACTTCGTTTACAGATGACTTGAAAAACAGTCTTATCATAATCAAATCAGCTGATAGCATCTTTTCTTGTTTTTTGTTTGTGTTTTAACAGAGCGATCAACAGTTAAATGATTAAGCAATAAAGAACACTAAGCGATGGTATACCACAAGATTTTGACCAGTTCACGACATATATGCACGAGCGATAGCAAGAGATAGCTATATTGTAACAGTATATTGAAATCATGACGCGCAACGTCATAAACGGATTTTTACTCAAGTTGAGAGCTGGCGCGTATGCCAGCCGTGGTATATCGCCAATATACCACGGTTCTTTTCGAGTCTCGACCAATCAGATCACTGTATTTGCACCATCAATATACTGGTATGATATAATTCAGAATATCTCTCAAATTAAATAAATTGTATAAATTGAAAAGATTCTTTAAAGTTTTAGAGCCTGAGCTTCTCGGAATGTACATCTACACGAAGATTTTCCTTTTTCTGCATAATGAATCTTTGCGCGTTTATTAATTGATATGTGTTATCCAATCGGACGATGTTGATTTATTTTCACTTATCTTACTATCTTCATTTCTTCCACTCAGAATAAACTGCAGCCAAATGAACTTACCAACGCTATAGATATAGGCTAGTAGAAAAGAGAGGTTTTATTAAACTTAACAGATTTGAGGTGAGCTGAGATTAAATGCCAGTATGTTGTCGACAGCATGTTGCAGAACAAAATAATATCGCCGGCTGGTATTGCCAATTTTAGTTTGTGATCATATTTCCCTCGTCAACGTCGACCAATGTATGTTTCCGCACAAGTCTAGCCATACAATAACAATGGTGAAATATGTAAACCTGTGACCCCCAACCCTTCTCTGGAATAACAAAATTAATGCAAAGGCTGAGATATCAAACTTCTATAAATTCTTCTGAAAAGTATTCATTTCAAATCACAAGTTGGAAAAATGCAGCTTTTACAAACCAACTATGTCGATAACCGATCCGTAAATCTGGTGATATGACCGATGGCAAAAGTCATCTCTTACTTTAATGTAAGGCATTTGATGAGGACGGAGAATTACTGTTCAACATTACTAGTGAACCTTGAATACAGACTGACGATGCGTGGGCAGTAGACGAAGAAAACACGTCTATTTATATTGTGAAACACAACGCACTACCATCGGAATTTTTGCAGAAATGGTCTCCCGTATGTAACCTTCAATAACTCCGCGACATCCCTACCACTTGCTATTATTGCTAACAAATGCTGACAGATCTATGTCTTCATCTGCTACGAATGCCCTGTACCAGCGATTATGTGTTATATTTGAGCATGCGCCGCAACAATTTTCTGTCGAATGAGATTAGATAGAAGTAATTAAAATCGTTGTTTTGCGTCACTGTGGCGCTTTTGGAGTTTTCATAGAAAAAACCGAATAGCACACATATCTTGCATTGAAATGGGACTTTATGGCCTACGTTTTTTGTCATACAAATTCCTCTTTAAACTTCTGCATTCATGTTAGTAGAAAGCCACATTGTAGACTAATTTATGGAGGTAAAACAGGAAATACAGCTTTGATCCTTGAATGGTCGGCGCTCACATGAAACTATAAAACTTGCACGTGTGAAGTTTTCTGTGTGAGTGTTTGAGAAGCGCGGCTTACACATCACCTTTTTAACATTTTGTGTGGACGCAAAACAAAGTATTTAATTACTGTGCCCTGAAGAACTTAAGTAAAGTATACCGCAATTGCTGTTCGAAAAAATCCTATCCTCCTGTCCGTTAAAGGTGCACAATCTGTGGCACATTTAGGCCAACCAATAAACCAATTTGCATTTTCAAAAAAGAAAATCGAAATGGAACTAATTTTCAATTTTCAAATGGTTTTAACATCTTGATATTAACTTTAGGCCTATTTTTAAATTTAAAATCTTTGTGCTAAGATTGAAATATAGGAAACAGGTGTATACTGCCTAGAGGATGGCACTTTGCGGCCATTCAAATTTTCCTCTAACAAACTCTATTTCCCACAATGCACATTTCCGTTTTTTCAATTTCCAATATACCAAATGTCCAATTTCCCATTTCATTTAGGGCGTGGCCCAGTATCTTTTAATTACTATAGCGGAAATAACTGTATCGAATTGAAATTGAGGTGTAACAGTTAACTCAGTGTGACCAAATATACTGGGGGAGGGCTTGGTTACGATGACTCGCACAAGATACTTTTAAAAATTAGCGGGAATGAGGGACTGGTCAGTTTCTTCGGCCTAGGAGGCCGGTGGATTCATGGGGTCACCCAATCTGATTAAAATCAGATGTAGAGTACGGCGACGTCTTCTTATGCGTACGCGGTATTCTCTTGTTGTCGCCTCTCAGTGAGAGGCGACAGCAAGAGAAAACCGCACAAGTACAGAGACGTCGCCGTACTCTACATCTGATTTTAATCAGATTGGGGGTCACCCTGTTTTTTACTTTGGTGATGGGTCACCTATTTTGAAATGCCCAATTGGGGGTTAGTGTGTTTTTAAATTTCGACACGGGCTCATACTTGCCTGAAATGCATCAAATGCATCGTGCTAGCCATGAATTTTATCATTCAGTTTCATTTTTCGGCGTGCCCTTCGGGCGAATAACTTTAATAACATGAGGTTATTATGAAAATACCGCAAAGTATGCACGAGGACATCAGCGCAGCGTATCGCTCGACGCGAAGCGGAGGGCGTTGCACTGCGCCAATGCCCCAGCGCCAATGTCCTAGTGCATCCTTTGCGGTATTTTCGTGATAATCTTATTATTATACATCGTACATTCTTGACTGGGGCATCAAATTGTCAGGGTAGTGACCGTTTTAGTGCAATGTCAACATTTTTTTTTCCGATTTATAGTGCAAATGTAGAACGCTATCTCAGACGGCTTCTGCAAGCTCTGGAGTGTGTGTACTACACACGTACGTACAGAGCGCGCGAGGCTGAACAAACTATGACCAGTCCCTAACATCGTCTCACACACTGGAAGACAAGAAAAAAACTGTTCTTTGGTTGGTAGAGTGCGCGTGCACTTCAGGCAATGAATTTAAGTAGGTGCGTTCAGCCGCAAGAAATTCAAGAAAGTGTTGATAAAGGAAGAAGTCACCGCGAAATAGGTGTTCAGGGCAAGTTGTATCTCTGAACGAACTGTAAGACGATCTGTCCCAAACCACGGTCCCTCCACAAAACATGACATAAAACGCCTTCAAGGTCAAGATTTTGATTGGGTTGTAACCGGTGCAAGTCATAAAGTGAGCCGGCATAGGAGTTAAAACCTATGACGGGGTACTTAGGGACTGGACGTAAATTAGCAGGGGGGGAGGGCCGGGGGGATTTGGGGGAGGGTCACAAATTTTTCAGCCTCTGTTTGGGGGAGGGTCACAATTTTTTGAGCTCCTCTAAGGGGGAGGGTCACAAATTTTTGGGCTTGTTGTCGGTGCACTAAAGGTGAAAGCAAAATTGTTTGTTTAGACTATTATGCTCACATGACATCACTCGCACACTGCCTCTTACTTTGTATTAAGTGCTCCTTCCCAACTCTCTGTGTATCTCTTCCCCACCGTTATCTTAAATAGGATTGTCTCTCTTGTTGCCATTCTTATCGCCATTAAGTTTG
>LD349727.1:30755-69826 GCA_001465055.1 Ptychodera flava
TTCATTCCAGTAGGCAATGCATTGTGCTGCATAGCCATAGGTTGGCATATATATATTAATTAATTAGAGATAATTTATGCAAAGAAATTAATTAAGAAATGAGACAAATGTAGTTTGTTAGTATGGATGTATATGAGTAAGACATGCTATGTGTTATGGATGCACACTCTTTCTTTCATTCCAGTAATCAATGCATTGTGCTGCATAGCCGTAGGTTGGCATATATATATGCTAATTAATTAGAGATAATTTATGCAAAGAAATTAATTAAGAAATGGGACAAATGTAGTTTGTTAGTATGGATGTATATGAGTAAGACATGCTAGGTGTAATGGGTGCACACTCTTTCTTTCACTTAATCATACACTATATTCTGCTGTATGGCCATAGGTTAGCATAATATATGCTAATTAATTAGAGATAATTTATGCAAAGAAATTAATTAAGAAATGAGACAAGTGTAGTTTGTTAGTATGGATGTATATGTGTAAGACATGCTAGGTGAAATGGATGCACACTCTTTCTTTGACTCCAGGAGACAATGCATTCTGGTCTATTGCCATAGGCTAGCATATAGGTGATAATTAAAGCTGAGATAATTTATGCAAAGAAATTAATTAAGAAATGAGACAAGTGTAATTTTTTAGTATGGATGTATATGTGTAAGACATGCTAGGTTAATTGGATGCACACTCTTTCTTTCATTCAGGCAGACACTATATTCTGCTGTATGGCCATAGGCTAGCATATAGGTGATAATTAAAGGAGAGATAATTTATGCAAAGAAATTAATTAAGAAATGAGACAAGTGTGGTTTGTTAATGTGGATGTATATGTGTAAGACATGCTAGGTTAAATGAATGCACACTCTTTCTTTCATTCACGCAGACACTATATTCTTGTGGCCATTGGCTATAGGTGATAATTAAAACAGAGATAATTTATGCAAAGAAATTAATTAAGAAATGAGACAAATGTAGTTTGTTAGTATGGATGTATATGTGTAAGACATGCTAGGTGTAATGGTTGCACACTCCTTCTTTCATTCCAGCAGACAATGCATTGTGCTTTATAGCCATAGGCTAGCATATAGATGCTAATTAGAATGGAGATAATTTATGCAAAGAAATTAATTAAGAAATGAGACAAGTGTAGTTTGTTAGTATGGATGTATATGAGTAAGACATGCTAGGTGTTATGGGTGCACACTCTTTCTTTCATTCCAGCAGACAATGCATTGTGCTTTATAGCCATAATCTAGCATATAGATGCTAATTAGAATGGAGATAATTTATGCAAAGAAATTAATTAAGAAATGAGACAAGTGTAGTTTGTTAGTATGGATGTATATGTGTAAGACATGCTAGGTGTAATGGGTGCACACTCTTTCTTTCATTCCAGCAGACAATGCATTGTGCTTTATAGCCATAGGCTAGCTGCGATACCAGGTGCTAATTAGAATGGAGATAATTTATGCAAAGAAATTAATTATTAAATGATGTGTTTGTGTTGATACATGTATAAAGAGCCTTGTATGTTAGATTGATGTCCACTTGACTGCAAAATATAGGAGGAAAGTGACTTGCAAGTTTTGGCTGCTAGCTTCCACACCATAGTTTTGGCTGCTAGGTTTTGGTAGTCTCGCATGCCAGACCTTGAAACCTGCGTGCGGCGCGAGCGGCGAAGCCGCGAGCAGCAAGTATCCGCAGGTTACTAGGTCTGGCTAGAACCGACGTGCTATATATACTGTCCAATAGAATGCTTCGAAAATCGGCTGGATGAAAGAGTACATCTGTTGTTTATTCATGAATGTAGGTGGAGCGTCTAAAAATAGCCTTTTGAATTTGACTGAATGATCGTGTCATTCATCCAGAAATGTTTCATTCGAAGTAAACTGCCGTACGTTGACCTCAGACAGTACGGCTTCATGAAATCACGGTTACGCTATCCCCAGTGACCATGATGAAAAAAATCTGCAAAAATGATCTATGCCGTTGAAGAAAGTGGTGATGGACAGTCTGAAACCGAAGCAGGAGGTAGCCATGCCAGATTATCTGGAAGGAGGCGACGTTTCCGTGAATTTGCCGACAAAATATGGCCAATCTCTAATTTTAAGATTGCTCCGGCCTTGTTTCAATGCTTGCGATTGCATTTTGTTGATCGTCGACATCCTCTATGGAGTTTGCTTTTTCATTTTGCTCCGTTCAAACGAAGCTCAGATTTTGGCCCCATTCAACTGCCGATGAGCTGGTGGTAAATGGCCTCACAAATAGATTCTCGCCGTAGATTTTTGCTTGAGTGTTTTTTCTGCACAGATATGTGAAACGTGGTGGACAAGTACAGTGAAAATGCGTTATGGCCGTCTGTACGCGGTGGTCCAAATTTATACTTATTAGCATAGGAGAGACAGCCCACTTTTGACGTCATCACATTGCTGAGCAGTTGGTTCTTGCCAGACTTCGTAACCTGCGGTTACTCGCTGCTCGCGGCTTCGCCGCTCGCGTCGCATGCAGGTTCGAGGTCTGGCATGCGAGACTAAGGTTTTGGCTGCTAGCTTCAGCCGAGTGTTATCAAGTTGTCCGTGCAAAGAAACTTCTCCTGCAAATGTCGCGAGGTCAAAGGTAAACTAGCGATAAACATCCAGCTATGCTGAGTATGCCACCTTATTAATAGAGAACAGCTTTCACTATCACATTTGAATGCATTTTTTAAATGTTTATGGGTCAGAATTCGAGGAACAACACACGCACGGCGAGCGATCGTCTCGGTATGCACACAATACGATGGCCGCCATTATTGAGAGTGCGTTCGGCTGTTCGTTATTTGTTTGCTCAACCTAAGTTGCCAAGTCGGCCGCGCCGGAAGCAAAACACAGGTGACGTTGTCTGCAAGTATGAGCATGCGCAATTGAGCCTGGGAGCGCGAGAATGTGTATAGTGCCGTAGAACTGTCTCGCACTATCATGTCGTTGAGCTATAAAATGTGTGCATGTTAACAGAAACTGGAATTACTGCAGAGAATACTTTCCAGGACATCACATGTAAGTCTCGAAGGTACCAAGGAGGACGTTTAGGAAATCCTTTCAGAAAGTTCACGCCTTCTGTGGCCATTTTGTGGAGTATAGGCTTATACTGTAAAATACGTACCTGCACTGGCTGCAGCGTATACAGCATTTCTACTGTACAGTGCACATATTGCCGGATATGCGATGGAATTTTGCGTTTCACGTCGTTCAATCATTCAGATGGAAATACCGCCCTTCTCAAAAAAAAGGTGACAGGTTTGGAATGCTAACTCTTGTATATCAAGAATGACGTAATTTAATGAGAAGACATTTGTATTCAAGCACGGCTACAGTTTTTGATTCGAAAACTCTCATCATGGACCGTGGTTGTTTTCAACAATCGAGAGGGTTAGGTGAGTCGAACTTGTTCCTATGTCCATGTAGCACTTGTGCAAAAATAACCGAATCCACAGGCCTTTGGCGAATCAATAAATGCGTTTTTCACCAAGCTGAAAGGTTGAAAGATGCGTCCGTCACTTTGGGACGAGGTAGATAAATGTAGTCAAACCCAGCTGGGCACATAATGTGTGTTTGTTCTGGAAATTACGAAGACGACCGGCCGTGCGGTAGAACTTTGCAACAAAGTTTCAATATCTGAACTGACTACTTGAATGACAGGCACAGGAAACGATGGCCAATAAACCGCATTCTCGTTGCATTTTGATAATAATGTATCAATCACAATGACACAGAAATTATGCCTCCTCCGGCAGAAGGGCCGTGGCCAATTTTTAGCCCTGCTACAGTATGTCTCAGTGCTGAAAAGGCCATGTTGTTGCCAGGTTGTCATGGCGACTTTTAAAATTTGCATGCAACTCTGAGAGTGAAACGGGTTGTTAATAGGTCACAAAACTTTTGAGTCCCACTGTCGTCCATTATACCTGTTTCCTTGGGTATTAAAGGTGTGCAAGTATACACATCAAAAGACTAGAAAATTCACTTCCTGGGCAGAATCTCGTAAAATGGCCTTTTCTTGTCTGGTTAACGAAAAAGATACCCCTGATCTAAAATATGCATGGTTTTAAATAAAAAAACCTGTGGTTATCTAAATGGTTACCATGGCAACATGAAACAGAAATGAAGATGGAGTTCATGCTGTGATAAATACACTTAGGAGAGCATTTGCATAGTAACTGGGATTACTTTTAATGGAATTTGGAAAACTTTGAAATATTAAAACGCAAATATGTTACTATGGAAACAGGGCAGTAAAAATTGATACCATGTTTTGTCTTTCTAACCCAAAATAACCCTTTGATGTAATATTTCTGTTGATTACTGGATTTTTACACTGGATATTTGGTCTTTCTAACCCAAAATATCCCTTTGCTATAACATATTCTGTCGGTTACTGGATTTTAGGTGGAATCTTGGAAAAACTGGTAATTTTTATTCCTGAATGGTTACCATGGAAACATCTCACATTAAAATGAGTGTGATTGTTTTGGTGTGCTACCAAGAAAAACCCTTATTATGATTTTTTACATCAATCAATAGTTCTTTAATAGGAATTAGTGAAAGAGTAACATTTTCAATCCCAGAATAGTTACCATGGCAACTCGAAACATTAAGATAGGTCTGGTTTTTGTGTTCTCTGACCCGAACTCCCCCACTAGGTAATTTTCATATCAATCAAAGTAACTTTTCATGGGATATTAGCAAAACTGAAATTTTCAACCCCTAAAATGGTTACCATGGAAACATTGGGCAGTAAAATTAATATCATATTTGGTCTTTTCGACCCAAAATACCCTTATGGTGAAATTTTCACGGAAATTGAACCTATTATTATTCGCATTATTATTTCTATATAATACTTATATTAATTATTATTATTATTATCATTATTATTATTACAAGTTTAGGGGCTATAGGTATTATATAGAAATCTTATAATAGTTCATTGAGGCTGTGTGGGAATTCTGATAAAGAGTTGTTGTATATTTTAATTTTGTCAATAGGGGTGACTTCTCATTGATGTACGTGCAGCGCAGTTTTCTTCCATCAAAAGTCACGACTATGAAAAAGATTTCCAATATAAATTAATCTCTCTCTCACTCTCTCTCTCTCTCTCTCTCTCTCTCTCTCTCTCTCTCTCTCTCTCTTTCTCTCGGCAGTGAAATTGCTATGCTGCGACCACCGAACGAATATTTTCCATACATTAGGGGTAACATTAAAAGTTCATTATATAAATTTAACCAGTGTAGTGTGGCAGAGACCCTGCGATTCGCGTTCTTCTCTGTTGGAACACGCGTGCGCCCTTCAGAGGCGCGACGCGATTCCTAGAGCATGCGCAATTAAGAGTGCGTGCGCGTGACAGGAGAACGTCTCCGATCTCGTGCTATCGTGTCGTTAGCTTTAAAAATGATGGAATGTCAACAGAAACTGGAATTACTGCAGAGAATACTTTTCAGGATATCACATGTGAGTGTCTAAAGTACCAAGTAGGACGTTTAGGAAATCCTTTCAGAAACTTCACGCCGCCTGTGGCCATTTTGTGGAGTATAAGCTTATAAGCTTACGTAACTGCAGCGTAAACAGCATTTCTACTGTACATATTGCCAGAACATATGCGATGGAAATGTTTTCGTTTCACGTCGTTCAATTATTCAGATGGAAATGCCGCCCTCTACTCCACACTTTGAAAAAAACAGGGTGACAGACTTTGGAATGCTAACTATTGTATAACAATGACGTAATTTAATGGGAAGACATTTGTATTCGAGCACGGCTACAGTACTGTTTTTGATTCGAGAACTCTCATCATGTCGGATTCACTGAAACAGTCAGTTGTACGCTCAACAATCCAGAGGGTGAGTCGAACTTTTTCCTATGTCCATGTAGAACATGTGCAAAAATAAGCGAATCCACAGGCCTTTGGCGAATCAATAAATGTGTTTTTCACCAAGCTGAAAGGTGGAAAGATTAATTATTTTGTAGCACGTGAGTAGTTTGATATGACTAACGCCTTTCACAATAATACTGGCTATTCCATTGAGCATCGTGCTACAGGTCAAAATCTTATTCCTCAGGTTAATATACGTATGTAGAGATTTTTATAGAAACTATTCCATAGCTATTTACATTTCTTTATCACTTTTTGCGGTTTTGCGGTTTCCTGTGTTTTGTTAGCCGATTAGCCGGCACACGTCAGAACGACTAGTCTTTGCGGTTTCTATAATTTTGAGTTGGCACGCGCCAAAACGATTAGTCTATTGCGCACGTATTTCTGGGCACGTTTAGTCTCACTGTTTACCTCCGGTTGGTTAGCAACTGCAGTTTAACTGACAGCCGATTCTTTATATTAAGGGTAAATTGTCGCAATAAGTGTTTCCTATGACGTTCGCACAAGTGAGCGCCCTATACTATGTCAAGTAGGGCAGTATTAAACGTGACATCTTGTAATATTTCCCCCTTGTCTTGGCCTGCTGGGTTTTTAAAAAGTGTTTAAAGGTACACTGCATGAAAACCCAATAATTCAGATAAATTCACGTTAATTAGTTGCCTGTATTATAGAATAATACACGTGAATTCACATGAATCCACATAAATACAGGCTTGCTGAATACAAAAAAATGGATTCTTGACTGTATTCATCTGTATATGCACTCTTCAGCTAAAATACTGGCAATAATCCATGTTAATACAGTAAGTATTATAGGGTTTTTATGCAGTGGTATACAGGCACCATGTTCAAATTAAGCCGTTGCTACCATGGAAAGGGATCTAGATAGTCATAGAGTTTATGGGGTCACACAAGGTCACACTAAAATAATGCACCACTACATGGTCATAATTTCACTATAGTTAAACAATCAGAAATAATTTGTCTTCATTATTTTTCCTGGAACGAGACAAAGAAATCATTAATTGTCAATCCATGAAATAGATAAGTACCAGTGAATCTTGGGTGCTAAGGGGAATTGAGTTCACAAAATTAATTTGAGATACTAGTAGAATTAATTTTATCACATAAAATTAATTTGAAGGCATAAACTTAATTCGATGAATGCGAAGTTAGTAATATACTACATAACACTTATTTGAGATGACTGCATGAAACAAAACTAAAAATGCTTGAAAAATTATTTCTGGTCTAACACACTAAAATTAACGGAAAACATAATTTTGACCAGAAGGGGCCCAATATACTTTATCTTTATTATTATACACCTGCGTCTGCAATCTTTGGAGTTTCCTTCGTAAAGTAAATTTCGGTATCAGAGGACGCAAGAGTCCAATAACTTTGCCGCGGAGTACAATAACTTTTGGTGTTATTGGACGCTATTTGACCTTTGACCTCATAAACAACATTACGTCAATGCGGGGAAATACTTCTAAACATTGGGTACTTCACAACGTTAGTAGTGGTGATTTACCGTGAATCAAAAGCCTGTGAATTCGGGTGAAATTATGCTGCCGGCCTACAATTTCTCACACGTACTCTGCACTGCGCAGGTTTGAAATTTCGTTCTGTGCACTTAGCGGACACGCTTAACGCGTTCTCAGTTTGCTCGCCATCGCTCAGTGCAGTTCGCGACGGTCATCCCCAAAAAAGCTTTAATTTTGATTTTTTCGAGGTACAATTGGATTAAAAAAGGTGTATAATAATTGGGTCATTCCCCCAAAAAAACGGGATTTATGTCCGAGTACATTTTTAATAGAAATACGGGAAAAAGGAAACTTTTCAATGCCAAAATAGTTACCATGGCAACTTGAAACATTAAAATAAGTCTGGTTTTTGTGTTCTCTGACCCAAATTCCCCCACTAGATAATTTTCATATCAATCAAAGTAACTTTTCATGGGATATTAGAAAAATTAACATTTTCAACCCCTAAAATGGATACCATGGAAACATGGGGCAGTAAAATCGATATCATATGCAGTCTTTTCGACCCAAAATACCCTAATTGTGAAATTTTCACGGGAATTGAACCTATTATTATTCACATTATTATTTCTATGTAATACTTATATTAATTATTATTCGCGATAAGTTCAGGTCACTGCCAATAAACCTGCAAAACAGCTGTTGGATTGTCTACTTTGCTCAGGGACAACTGAATCCTTAATTTCGATGAATGTTTTGCACAATTATGAAACATTTCGTTGTGAAAAGGTTAAGCGACAACAATCTAGGAACAAAGTTTAAACTGAGTGAAAACTCATGTGAAATATAATTTATAAATAAAAAAATGATTTGGGTAAGGGCAGAAACGTGGTCTGTTTTGCAATTTTGACTTATGAACAGGAAAGGAAGTGATCACTTGACAAAACTAAGAGAACGGATCCAGAATGGTAAATTTGTATCTAGAGTCAGTTTGTTACCCTTTATACGCATCTAAATAAAATTATTTCTACAGATCAACACATTAAATTTCCAAGGTATCGGACAAATTGTCTTTGAAAATGGCATTTGACGAAACTGTCGAAATTGCCCTCGGAGCTTCAACATTTCAATTTTGCTATCACTATAGCAAATCTGAATTAAGTAATGAATTGTTTAATGAATCCTTTCATCAGACATATATGCTATTCAGAATGTGTTTACAAGTTAAACAGTGGGAACTTTAGCATGATTTCGCGAGACAATTATATAGTGTGTATTTTACAAACAGAGAATAAAATGACAAATCGTTAAAAAAGATGAAAGCTCATTGATAATGGAGCTTTAAGATCACAACACTGTGTAAAATAATGTGTGCTGGCGTTATCAGTTTCGATGATTGCAATCTTGGTAAGGTTTTACACATGTAAAGGGATAAACTGAGTTATTTGCAGATTTTATAAATGATGACTCAACAGTGGTATACATGTTTTGCAATTCTAATATCCTTACGTTGAAGAGGTGCTGTCCTTTTTATTATTCATTGATGGTGACGTAGAACAATATGATCCTGCTTGACCAAAGTTGAAGGTTCTCCGTTAAGTTAAAATATCGCAATTCCAAGATAAGATGCTGTCTTAAAAATGTCCCTCCAGCTTTACATGTGTGCGGTAAACGAAACTTATGACGCTTGACCTAACCCCCTCACACAGTACAACTTAAATAGTGAGAAAATCGGAAATCTTGATTTCAACGTCACCCATACGTCGTAAAATGCTGATGTAGGCTTTCTTGTAGGAACTTCAAAGTGCTCGCAGGGTTTTGAGCGACAAAATTTCAAAATGAACTCTGAACCTTGAACTTTGACTTTATCACGCAAATACAGACAAAATAACCGTTGCATATATTGTATGTTGGAATTTCAAATTTCGATGATCAAAATAACGCCAATCGTCCTATTTACAATGAGTCTCGTCTGCTATGTGCATTGTTTAATCAGCTAAGGTTTATTTCTGGTAGTTCGCCGCGAAAAATCTGAAATGGATGCCTCCAGCGCCCTCATATTTCAGCAGTAATTGAAGTGAAAACGGAGTAGTTCCAATACATTGTAAAATAATGTTAACAACCCGATTGAAAACTAGCCGTATTTTCTACCCTGGTTGGTAACTCTGCTGGTGGATAGAATTGTCCGCGAGGTTATCGTTCGCCCAGTTAAAGCGATGAATTCGTTTCTTCGCTTCGCTTCGATAAAGTTTGTATATGAGATGTGTGATAGTGAGCATGCCTGCGTGAGTGCTTCGCGAACTCTACAACGTGTGGAGCGGGCTCAGTCAAAAAAATGTAACAACTTAGCTGGCTATTGAACCACTCTTTTTTGGGAGTGGAGATTTAGCCGAGCGGTTCTCTCTGTGGCCTCGCCGCTAGGCGACTGATGCCGTATGTTGTGGGTTCAAACTCGATTGAAAACTAGCCGTATTAACATATTATTTTCGGAAAATACCAATATACTTGTTTTGTCAGATGGAAAAATTTGGCTTTCTTGATAACATATAAATGTTTTTTTAAATGTTTAAAGCTACATTGGAAAAAGTTCATTTATAGAGAGCAGTGCTAAGTTATAATGCGTGATTTATCTATGACACGATTTTACTTCGAATATTTGATACGTTGATTAAAAGCATGATTTTGCGCTACTCCGAAAATGGTTTTACTTTGAAAATTGCGGAAAACAAAGTAAAGAGTGTCAAATGACGTGCCCATTCTGTCCCTAATTATAGTTCTGTAGATCAGTTATTGACTGTTTCCATTAATGGGTGGAATTTAAGGAACGTGTCTGAAAATAGTTATAAATCTGATGTCAATAGATTACAGAGAGACTCAGGCCACTGGACTTTTATCCAGCATCTCATTAAAAGTCAGCCCTCAACGGTGACACTGAGCGAAGAACACTGACATACGTCGCGATAATCGATAAAGATGATTTATTAATGTGACTTTGGAGTGTTTGAATTTCGAAACAGTTCGCATGGGAAGTATTTCATACATTTTCGGCGGAAAGCAGATATAAAAATGAAAAACTCTTGAGCAGCAATCGTCATGTGTATTGTGTATCCACTAGTACTTATTCTGTCAAAGTCTAAAAAGGACCACAAAATTGTTTGGCCGAATTAGCCATGTACACTTCAAAATGGCACTTAACGATCCACACGGATAAATCAAATGTTATGATGTTTAACAAGTCAAACAGGCTTTTGGCCAATGACATTTTTCATCGGGGGAAAGGATTTTGAAATAGTCAAACAATTTAATTAGCTTGATTTGGTTTTAAGAGCAAATCGAAAATCTAAAATAGGACAGGTAAATCTTAAGAAAAAGGGTATGAAAGTATTGTACTTTTCAAAAGAAGAATTGGTAGAAATCTAAATGTCCCTTAGCCTGATCATTTTTGATAAACTTATCAGACGTGACCCATTATTCTTGTGTATGGTTATGAAGTGTGGGGACACAACAGCAATAGAAGACGTACATCTTAGATTTTTTCGTTTCTTATTGGGAATTTCTGAAAAAAAACAAAACTGGCAATATACAGCGAACTCAGTCGATATCCTATCTGAGTTTCGTTCAAAAGCAGATGATCAAAGACTTCAAATCAACTGGTAATAGTGAACACTCTCTATTTAAAGAAGCATTCCTTGTCAACAAATCCTGACAAGCAAGTGGTATGAGAAGATTGAATCAATATTTACTAGCATTGGGGAAATGCAACCGGTAAATCCAAACCAAATTATCACCAGGTCTGAATGTACCAAAATTTATGTCATACTTAAAAAGCACATATGATGAACAGTGGGAGCGAGAAATCCCAGATGATATAAGACCTAATAAATACTGTGGCACAAAATAAATTGAGAACATACAGACCATATCAAAAAAGTATTGAACTTGAAAATTACATTACTGCTATAAATAATAGGTTAAGTTAATAAGTTAAAAATTAAAACAGGACGACACAATAAAACACAGATAAATAAAAAAGTTCTTCGAGCTCTGCGATAGCAAATATGTTGAAGATGAACATTTCATTATTTCTTGCAAATTATACATCAGCCAAAAATCTCTTGTTTGCTGTAGCTGCTAAATATAACAAAATATTAAACCTTTATGATATGTCTAACAAATTTGAATTAACAATGAAAAAATAAAATCATACCATTCCCTCTAGCAAAGTACATTATCTACATATATGAAATTGAGAATGGAACGCCTATCAGGAATGTACCACTGCAATCATCATTTGTTTTCTCGCTAATTTGATGAGATTAATTATTCTACTGTTTTTGGTATGAATTTGTTTTCATATTATAAAAATAATTGGCGATGCTCTGACCCTTAACGTTTGTTTATGGGCAAGGACAAGAGGAAAGCAAAAAATAACAGGCGAGGCTTGCCGAGCCTGGTTATTTTACGCTTTCCTCTCGCCCGCGCGGAGTCTGTCATATCCATTATATTATCAAGGAACCCTAGAAAACCGTCGAACTGTACGAAAATTTCCTACGCGGATGACAACGGGGCCCCGAAAC
This sequence comes from Ptychodera flava, assembly GCA_001465055.1. Taxonomy (NCBI): domain Eukaryota; kingdom Metazoa; phylum Hemichordata; class Enteropneusta; family Ptychoderidae; genus Ptychodera; species Ptychodera flava. Next base: position 42,729 of record LD349727.1, read on the forward strand.
GTGTATTACATAAACGTTGTAATCACTAAGCTCAGTGCATGTCACGCGCACAGAAAAAAAATTGCAAATCCGGAGATTTTTTGTGAAAAAATGTCTTAAATTGGCCAACAAATTTTCGATTTCATTTGTATTTTATAATTATCTTTTACAAACCACAATTTTCGTCTTAGCTGTATAGTGAAGACGTTTATGATACTGCGAGTTGGTAATATTTGTATTGGCGGACATATAAACCAACCATTACTGTGTATTTGTGGTCAGTCACGTTGTTCAGCTCGAATGAAAATTGCGACGGTAAGGGCATGGTAATATAATGTAATTTTATTACTCTGTTTCGGTTTCTTTTGGATAACTTCCTCATTTGGTTTTGTAACGCTTTTCTTCCCTTCATTGTGTTCAGTAAAGATTGATGACAATGTGCGTTTGTGTGTCGGAAAGTATGCAATAAATACGAATATGTAGCGCTAGCCACCTCATATCGAACTGTTGCTCACCGAGTGACCATCGACATGTTTTGCATAGGGCAAGATTTTAATTCTGTGTGCGTGAAAACATGCGCGTGTTTATGACTACTAATTTTATTTTTCATACGAATATGTCAAATGTGAGTTTGAATCATGTACATGCGCTTTTAATTTGAGCCCTATACGTTTGCAAGTGAGCAAGTAGTGTATGTTCAGCGACCCATACATACACTCCTACTGAATCCAGTTTTTGTTATACATATGCGTCTGTAAACTAAGGAGTGTTGCCGCACAGTAAGTTTCATTATGATACATCTACCATCGAGAACAACATAATTTTTCGTGCACTAAACAAAGTCGTACGGAATGCCCGTCCCCAAACACCTATGGTTTCTTGGCACCCCACACCCTGCGGCTGTATATATCTACGCGTTCGCTGTCGAACGGTTTCAAGGGACGAGTGCCAGAATATTTTTTTCGAGCCCTAGAACTTGCAGAAGCGCGTCCTTGATAGCATTCCACACTTGCGCTATAAATCAGAAGAAAAATTGTTGACATGGCACGGAAACGGTCACTACTCTGACAATTTGATGTCCCAGTCAGGAATATAAGATGTATAATAGTCTGCACACAGGGATATATTCAGGGACAATAAATACTAATATGATAAAAACCAAATAAGTTTCGTTGTTTACAAGTTTCTTTTCTGTCAGCCTTTCTCTTATTAATACGCTCTGTTCGCTTGAAATGTCACGGACTACCCTCTGTGTCAGATATGCGTAGTAAAATGCGCTCTCTTTCTTGCTTCCGCGTGTGACCTGAATCCGTTATGGGATTATCAAGACTGATTCAGACTTGATAATCACGCAGACTCAATAATCCTGCAAAATATTCAGATCACGCACGGGAGCAAGAGTTTACCGAAAGAGGGCGCATCTTACTACACAAACACTTACACACACACTGCGCAGTCCGTATTGTCTCAAGCAAACAGTGTGTACATGAGAGAAAGGTAGACAGACAAACTTGTAGACATCGAAACTTATTTGGTTTTTATCATATTAGTGTAACCCAGGTAGTTAAACTGTCAGTCAACTAAACCTGGACCCAAGTTCATATAATCCAATCAACAACGAAGGAAAAGAATGATTATCGCACAATTTGAGTTGCAGTTTATATGATGAGGGTTTATTTCACTACACACTAATGATGATAAAGAAGTCTACAATGATTAGCCGGCAATACTGTTTAAACATACAGAAACTCTAGACACGCCCCTATCCAAGTTCATATCAATTACAGTGTTCACTCAATAGACACTCTCCAGAATTGTTCAGGGTTCAGAGTCCACGTCGATCCTGTTGCTACGGTTACGAATTCCGTGTCGTAACCTCTTCCAGTTCGGGTGGGAAACTGATTCACACAAAACGTCCTCCAGACAGTTCACCTTTGAGATTAACTCATTAGCAGTCCAAACGCTTCCGTCAATGGGTTGGTATGTCGGGAAACTAGAAGTTCATAAGCCATGCAAAAAGAAGATCACTTACAAGTTACATAAGCTCTTTGAGTCAGCAGATCGTGATATCAGCTGGATCTTAATCCATGGCATGGCAATGCCATTCTAGTCACTTTATGTCAAGGTGAACAAGTTCATTTTCTGTTGAACTATTGGTATTCAGGAATCAAAACAAAGAGTACAAAACTACTAAACAAATCAATCTATTACTATGGAAGCTTGAGATTCAGAATGGCTCACAGTCCAATCGGGAAAGCACATGGCCCCTCCAATTTGCCTCACAATGGGTGTGGTCTCAAACTTCAAAAAAATACATCATGAAAACGCGTTACAAATTCCGTATTGCAACAAACGTGAAAACCTACCTAGAAGTTCATAAGCCATGCAAAAAGACCAACCACGTCGTCTTGGTTACTGGCAAGAAGAACTAATTCCCTTAGACCGAGTCTCTGCCCGCACAACCACACCACTCCACGCAGTATCTGTCTGCTTGCAGTGCATTGTGGGAGATAACGGCAATCAAGGAATTCCATCTGATTACTTAACTGTCAGATGGGATGGAAGATCAAATCACGTGACTTACTTCGTAACCGGGGTTACATTAGTAATAATTGTCCCTGAATATATCTCTGTGGTTTGCACCCAATCACGGGACGCAATATACGATGAGGCATTCTGAAAAACGCTTTACTTTTGACCTTTCATGTAACATTGGACTGAACAGGTGTACAATAAGGTAATTCACAAATTATATCTTGGATTTATGTCTTCCTACATCGTACTGTTTGGTATTGTTGCCCCTCGGACAATACGTCGCTGTACGAAGTACTGTGACATAAATCCCGGTACTTTTTTAACAATCTTATATTATTCACAAAATACCGGGATTTGTGTGAGAGTACACCATGCAGCTTTGCATCTCGGACAAAGCGAAGCGTACAATGAAACTTTAGGTGCATGACGAAACACTGAGTAGCCAAAAATTACAATCAAGTTTACACTGATTTTTGAACTCAATTATGCGAGAATACTACTTCACTGGTAACGAAATGTCATTCGCTGATGCTTCAAGTTCCACAATATTTTTAAGGCTGGTCATAATACATACGATTGTATATTACATTACATATCAATCGCAATCAGCAACTTGAAGTGTTTAGGAAGCCGTCATTATTTACCGCTCAGGGGGAGATTTAGGAGGAATTTCATCGGAAACTCCAACATTTCAAGCAATCCCCCTGCTTACCATGATAAAGTTGAGTAACACCCCTCTCTACCACAGACGTTTTGACTGCTCTCCCCTACTAGAAAAGTTAAATATCAATACAATAATTTGTAAAGCTTACAAAAATACAGAAATCATAAAGACCTTTCAAATCCCGGTGTAGGCCTACCCTGCTAGATTATCATCTGTTATCTATTGACAGTTTAAAAAGGTGAAACCAACAAAATGAAATTCAAAATCGGTGATTGTAGCTTTGCTATAATCATGGTTCATGCGGGAAAGAGGCATGGAAACTAGAGCCAAGGCCACTGACACATGCAGACTGCAACACATTGATTTGCCTTATTACTCACTATATCTAACCTAAACGTAATCATAGAGAGTAGAGAGTTGTTTATGGTCTAATCTACTTGCTTCACAGCCTATGAATCATCAAACATTCCCACATCTGCAGCTCTTTGCCACGTTGCCGCATTGTAGCTCCTGCGACCAAATTCACATCGTAAAACTTCAACCATGGTCAAGACAAAGAAACTAAGGGTGGCATGCAAGCCACCGCCCGCTCATAGAAAAGAGGTCCAAGCGATGTCCAGCGCACCTGAAAAGGCACCTGATCCAGCCAGGAGGAATAAATTGAACATGGTAAGACTCTGGAATAGATTAGAAGTTATGCCTGATAACAGAATGATTAAGCAAGTTTTTACTGGGGATATCAGTTTAAAATATAAAAACTGGGCTAAAGATATGTTTGATTTATTTTCAGAAATTGGTTTGCAGGAAAAATTTGGTAATTTAGAGGTTTGTAGTATTCCTGTCATTAAAGATGAATTAAAAACGTTGTATATTAGTAACTGGACATCCAAACTGAGTGAAAAGCTCAAATTGCGTACATATTTGATGTTTAAGAAGGAATATGGAATGGAAAAATATTTACAATTTCCCATTTCTAGATCAAAAGATCACTTTTAGCACAATTGAGAGTTGGTATCTTACCTCTGAAAATTGAAACTGGGCGTTACACGAATGTGCCTAAAGAGGAAAGACAATGTGATTTTTGTCCAAATGTAGAAGAACTTTACAATGTAATTAGGAAACAATTGTTCTCTAAAGCCAGAAACTTGTGCTCTGTATTTGATTCATTTGATGTACAACAGAAACTCAAATTTCTTCTGAGCGACATGCCATCCCAATTAGCATCCTATGTCTATCATGCATTTTCAATGAGACAAGAAGCTTCTTATACTTAAATTACATTTATAATAATAATAATAATCTTTATTACCCTTAATCATAATAATATTACAATTCAATAATGAATGTACATCTGAGTTGTGCTGTGATAAAGGGTAAATGGAAACGGAAAATAGCAAATGCTAGTCCAGTCCGTTCCCAAAGCCATTGGATGTTAAAGCAAGAAAACGAAGAAGAAAAAAGAAAACTGAAGTATATCGAGGGTAATTTACATGAAAGTAGTGGGATTGCAAAGCAACCTAATTGTAACAAAGTAACTACGTGAATAAAAGAACAACTACATAAATAAATATATAACTAAATAGATACATTACGAGTAAGTAGAAATGCGTAAAAAAGAAAACGATAAGAGAAAAAAAAACATATAAAATATATATACATATATTTAAATATGATATACATATATGTAAAGTTGAATATAACTCTTCATCACTTAAAAAAAACAACAACAAAAAAAACAATCGTGTAAAAGTAGACTTGAAAGTGCTGAGTAACTAAGTGAATAAGAACAACTACATAAATAATAAATTTATAACTAAATAAATACATTACGAGTAAGTAGAAAATATGTAAAATAAAATAAAAAAAACCACCAAAATGTATGGTGAAATATATATATTTATATATCTATGATATACATATTTGTAAAGTTGAATATAACTCTTCGTCATGTAAAACACTAACCGTGTATGAGGAGACTTGAAAGGGAGTGTCTGAACGAACTTCTAGTGGTTTTTGTTTTAATTTGTTTAGGTAATGTATTCCAATAGATGCAGCCTGTATATGATGTCGAGAATTTACCCAAGGAAGTGTTGACACTTGGGACATAAAGGTTACCATTAATTTTATGACGTGTACTGTAACAATTTGAAGGCAACTGACAGTATGTTGTAAGACTGTGTGGCAAGTTATTATTTATAAGATCATACATGAATGTACTGATATGTAATTTATGTAATTTGTATATATCGAGAATATTAAGTTGTTTGAAAAGAGTAGCTGAGTTTGCTGTGAAGTCACTGAAAGTTATAGCTCTGACTGCCATTTTTTGCGAAAGAGAGATACTATTGAGATGTGAGGGATATGTTGAACCCCAAACTTCAAGACCATAAGTGATGTTTGGTAGGATGAAAGTTTTGTATAAAAGAATAAGGATATTGCGTGGTAAAAACTGTCTCAATTTGAAAAGGATGCCAACCCTTTTTCTGATAGTAGAATTAATCATTTTAATGTGCTTTGACCATTTAAGATGTCTGTCCATGTGAATACCTACAAATGATGTCACTTCAACCTCATTGATAATTATTGATGTGTAGAGTACCATTCAAGAAAATATGTTTGTTATGATTTCTGAAGACAATGTATTTTGTTTTGAGGTAGTTTACATTAAGTTTGTTAGCCCTGCACCAGTCCACTACAGTATTGAGGTGAATGTCGACATTATTTAAATTTATATTAACTTGGTTAGCAGGGAACGTATGAAATAGATTGGTATCGTCAGCAAACAATCTAAAATTGAAGTATGTTGAGGAACGGGCAATGTCATTGATAAATAGTAAGAATAGGGTAGGTCCAAGGACAGATCCTTGTGGTACTCCACATGTAACATTAAGGTATGATTTCGAGCTATTCATATCTATGTACTTTATTTACTGTTTCAGTGTCTTGTAAGCCCTTGGGGCTGGGTGTGGCAACCAAGCTGTTTAAGACCTTACATGACACTTTAATAGATAAATATAACATAACATAACATATCCAATAGAACGTTTAACAGCCAACCATGCCGCCGATACATTGACCATTAACACCATACCAGCTGATTGCAAAATGACAGACCGCATTGCAAAACTTACAGAAACGGTATTGCTACTGCCGTCGACTCCATTCACCGTGAACTACGTTCAAGACTTGCCAACAGGCCCAATTTGGTGCCCCACTCTATGCCCTACCATCAAGTCAAGCCCGCCAGTGCAGATTATGGGGTCTGTCGGCTGCTTCTATCTTTTTTCACGGGTCTGGTCAGCCTGGTCATTCATCAACAGGACAATATGAACAATCCCCCATTCCAGTCACCCAAACGGACACGTCCACTGATGGTGGTGCACGGCACGTCCGAGATCCATCCACAGATGGCGGCACACCCCATTATAACAAAGCTCCAAGTATGGAAGCGCCCATGTGTCAGTCGACCCAGCGAGCTAACCTCAATGGAATGACATGGCACCCACCCAAAGGGCCGGGACAACTGGCAAATCACCTGTGGTGCACCCCTAGCCAACCTACTTCTCCCACACTTTGAGCAGTCAACACTCAACGCCTTGGCTAACCTCGGTCAGTTCCTCAAACTCGGTGACTTACACCCTGATGCATTAGCTCTCCGCACACCACAGGCTACAAAGACACAAATAGCCTATGACCCAGACAATCCTGGCATAGCTACGTTCACCACCCAGCTATAACGCAAAACTGTTGACGACTTCGAGACCTGGTCACAGTGCTTCCTTATCTTCCTCCACCCACACCACCCACATGTAGCAATCCACTTGACTAACTACCATTGCTTCATCACCTTTAAAGCCGCAATCTACAAGCCAGAGGCCTGGCTAGGCTATGGCAAATCATTTTGCCTGAACGCTGCTCGCTACAGGACCAAGTCAATTGGACCAAACCTGACCACAGCTCGACTTCCTGCATTTCCAACAACGCCCACACCTCCAGCGTGCATCATGCTTCATCTGTGGCAACATGGCCATGTTAAGGCTGATTGCCTGAACGCTTGAGTGACACCCATTCTACTGGGAAAGCCTAGTCCTGCATGGCGCCAGCAACAGTCAGACCAACCACATGTATGCTGATCCTTCAACCGTGGCTTGTGCACGACTCAATGCCAAAATGGGAGGCTACACGAATGCTTTGTGTGTAACGCAACTGACCACAATGCCCAACAACACCACTACCTCTTCACACAAGGACCCTTCCCGCCCTTTCAAGGGAGCGACTACAAACCCAGCGACCATACTGGATTACATGGAAGGACGCTCATTATGCAAAGAGACGTCGTATAAGTAGCTTCAACTGAGAGCTCCAGAGATTGCAGTGTTTTGCGTTTTTTTAATGAAAAATTATGAAATGGGAATACTGTAAAGCAGGGTAAAGACCTGATCAATGCATAAAAACTCCATAATTTTCAAACCGATAAGTTTTCCGGACAATTTTTGGGAGTAATTGTGCGAGGCCAGTGAGAACGTTGACCCAAGGGGATGCTGGATTTGAATATCAATGTCAATAAAACCTTGTGCGAAATAAGACACTAGCTAGCTGGATGTGTACCTAATGTCCATTTGCATTAGCCATATGTGCTAACGGTCATTAGTCAGTGACTATAAAGATTTCCGGTGTCGAAAGACGTGCGCAATAGTTTCTTCACAGATCTCCAACTTTTGTACCTACCCGCAGCATTTCCGGGGATAAAAAATGTCGGGAAATGAAAAGATGAAGTTTTTGCTTTATTGACATATACATTTAGTTTATTTGTCAACACATCAAGTGAGCATCCAATATGCGTACAGTTTATTTATAGACACCTTTCAGGCCTTATTCCATTCATATGTTCTACACCTTGGATTTGTGTATTGGAAAACCACCCTGAGATCATACCTGACGTGACTTTAAGACTAATGAATTTTAATATATGTAAATGTGGCTTTTACACACCACGAATGTATATAAACCCTTAGATTTTGTTAATAAAGTTGAATTTCGTAGTTAGTGTTCAAATGAAACACTCTGTAGCGGCTTGTCTTTCCGTCCTTCCATCACCACCATAATTTCCCTTCGCCACATTTTTTGATGCCGAGACCAGGATCCTGAGAGATCTGACCAAACCACGAAGCAAGTACCAAAGCAAGTACCGAAGCAAGTACCGTACCAACGATGACAAGGAGCGACCAAGAAAACCAATCTGTGAAGGATGTTCAGCAAGCCTTGAGAAAGAGATCAAGCAACTGAGGCCAGATGACCTGGCAGCTACAGAAAGCTGATGAAATCCTCTGTAAAGAAGATCTACAGCATAGCGATCAAGACCTGCTGACCGCAACCATATCAAACATAGAGAGAAGAATGAAGATTCTTGAAGACCTAGACGAAATCATCTTTGAAGCTACTGAAATCCAAGAAACCTACGAGCAACTCTTCGAAGATGCAGACAACTACAATATACAAATCAACGAACACATTGTACGATTAAAGATGTTCCTGGAATAATAAAAGATGGCAGCAACAGAAAGAAACACATGCACAATCAGCTCAGTAGACGTATCAATGGCGTCTACCTCATCAACACATTGACGACAGGTAAACTTAGCAAACTTCAACTTTCAATGTTCAGTGGTGACTGTTTGAAGTGGACCACCTTCATCGATACTTTGAAGGCAGTTGTTGACCACGACCAAACACTCGAAGATATACAAAAATTCCAGAAAGTATTCAATCATTCTACGACTAACTCGAAACCCAAATCAGGGGACATATTAGAGCTCTTGGAAAATCCAAAGATAGTTATGGCGATCTTCTCATAGAAATCGTGTCCGAAAGCTGCCTACAAGTGTGAAAACTAGCAAATCTCTTGTACCCATGGTGACAAAGCCTTGACTATTCAAGCGCTGGAAAACGCTTTATACCGTGAAATTCAAGCCAACCAAGCAGCCTCAAGCAATGAAAATTCAGACCATTTTGATGACATTCAATCATCAACTGCAGCAACACTCCACATCGAAACAAAACCACCCGGCCGTGAGAAAACTGTTTGTTTTCTGCCGAGGTCCACATCCACCAGGCAAGTGCACAGCTGTTACCGACAGCAACAGATGAATTGACATACTAGCAGGAAACAATTGCTTCGGTACCAAACACAGAAGTACAGAATGCTGGAGTCAATTTTCTTGTCGAAATTGTGGTAAGAAACACCACACTTCGATTTGTGATGCAAACCGGAAACGCTAGGCCAGCAATCCTGGAAGCGAATCAAAACGTGAGAAAAGCGTAACACATGTAAAGCTAACAGCTACGTCTGGTCCTGTATTGCTAAAATTTACAAGGGGAACCGTGTCCTCGATGATGTGATTAACGTCCGTCAACATTCTACTGGACAAAGGCGTCAGTAGACATTCATGACAGAAGATATAGCCCGCAATTTAAATATTCAAGAGGGAGAGTGTACAATGGAACACCCCTACATAGGCACATTTGGAATAGAAGAAAGTGGGCCACGAGCGATTAAGGCAGTTGACAGCAAACTGAAGACGAAGTCGGGAGAAGTCATCATGCGATCTTTCATCGTACCAAACATCAGCTCTCCAGTCCAAAACTACATGAACACAACCGTAAGTAAACACCAATATCTACAACAATTGCCGCTAGCGCCACATGTACAACCCAATGACTTTGAAATCGACCTGTTGATCAGAGCAGAAAACCACAGCATATGGAGCTGCAGTCTACTTGAAGAAGGGAAATCAGACCGCATTAGTTATGGATAAAACCTGCATTAACCCAATTCAAGAACTATCACTACCAAAACTGGAACTTATGGCAGCAGTTATAGCTACCCGTCTATCAAGATCAGTACAGAACGCCCTAACAAACATAAACATCATCAAACGTGTACTCTGGTGCGACAGCCAAATAGCGATACACTGCATACGCAGTGTGAAGAAACTAACAGTGTTTGTAGACAACAGAGTTTGCAAAATTCGTGCCGAACAATTTCAAGAAATCAAGTACTGTCCTACAGCGGTTAACCCAGCAGATCTAACAAGAAGAATCACAGCTAATGATCTCAAGACTTGGGAACTTTGCTGGAAGGTTCCCTAGTGGCTATCTATTGGGAATTGGCCGAAATGCGAACTATTCGATGAAACAACCGATGAAACTACCGCTCCTCTGGAACGAACACATCAGAACCAGAAGCGGAGAAACGAAACCAAATTTTCCCCGATGAAAGGAGATCTGCCGGCATCGGAAACTTCATCGACATCAACAAATTTCAATCGCTACCTTGACTGTTATGAATAATGGCAAAAATGTAACCAGATTCTTATCCAATTTTGAGACTGATGGAAATGCGCACAGAGTCGACAACATCACAGCTTAAAAACTTGCTGACGCCAAAATTCTATGGATACACTCCTTACAATGTGTTTTTTCTTTGCCATACACATAAAGCATATGGCAAAGAAAATTGCAAACTGAAGTCTCAAAACAACTTCGCATTGGCCAGTCAACTGAAACTTTTTGTAGATGACAAGGATGTTATGCGCTGCAGCGGTCAAATACACAATGCACAGGTAGAATATGACGCAATTTTTTTGATTTTGTTACCACCGTACCACAAGTTCAGCGAACTCGTTATTGAACGTACGCATGCGCGGACACTTTACTTAGGCACAGAATTATGCGTTACGTTAATTCGTCAGAAATATTGGATTCCGAAAATCGGACCGAGAGTGAAATCTGTGCTGTTCCGATGTATCACGTGCAAGAAACTCCACAGGGAATCATATGAAGTACCTGTGACACCACCACTTCCAACGTTTAGAATAAACCAAGCCCCACCATTCTATGTAACTGCACTGTTAAAATAGTGGACGCTAGACGCATCTTTACGCGTTCAAAATGTACATGTCGGTGTTCAAATTTGAACGGTTGGTGTTCATATTGTTAACACTAGTGTTCATATTACTAACAATGTTGTTCTAAACCTGAACATCTAAGTGTTAACAACCATCTCCTTCAAGTTTTTAAAAAGCTTAGCATCATCATCAGAAATTTACAATACTGTGAAACAATTAACAATCTTTTGTGTTGTTTACTTTACAATGTCTATATTGAATTTACTACTGTCTCGCTGTCCGGCAAATGTACACATATTTTGATGTAACGATTTTCACACTAAGTGAAAAATTTTTCCGGTCTAGAATTGCTGAAAGCACATTCTTTCTAAAAAAGGAAGTATACAAAATAATTTTACACGTTTATTACGGGTTGAAATTTTGAAAATTTGAAAAGAAAATCAAAAAACCACCATGAACGTTTTAATTTTAACATCTGCGTGCAAGAGGCGTTGTAATTCTAAACACTTGGTGTTCAAGTTTGGTGCCTTTTCCTATCCCATGATGCATCAAACCGGAAGTTGCGACATTTTTCTTGTAAGCGCACCTGAATTTGTGATCGTGTGAATTCAAGACCAGAAAGGGTAAATTTTCTCTCCAAAATAGTAAAAGATATTAGATTTTTAAGCATCTGTATCATTATCCTTCGAAATTAATTGTATTGTACTTTGAAATAGCTTAACTATGTGAAGAACCCTTTTTTTCAGAGGCTGGTATAGCAACAACTAGCTGTGCATAGCTGTGAATAAGCAGTGGTACTTTTGGCCATGGCCTATCGATTGATCTCACTCGGGTCAAGGGTCATCGCAACATTACTGTAGCGATAACCCTCGACCTTAGCGCGATCGATACGCCTTGCATAGTACTGCTGCGTAATCACAGCTAACACATGTCTTTTAGTAGAAACAATCGCATGTAAAACATCAATTAAACACTGCAGAGAATACAATGTATTGTTTCAGCGTATGAGAGTTTGGCTTTTTTATTTTAAGCATTTGATGTCAAGAAGAAGCCAATAGTTTGTAACAGTATTGAAAAGAGGCACTGTATATGAAAGTCTCCCCTTTTGCTTAACCTAATCAGCCCCTTGTCATTAAGTTAAAGTCTCATCTCGCCATATTACCTATTGTTGCATTATTTTCAAGATATAAAAATTTGAATTTACCTGGTAATTGAAGGGTTATTACAGAAACTGAAGGTACAGAAATTGAAGAAGATGAGTTTACAGGTAGCTGTCTGGAAACAAGCTTGAGAATCCCAGTTTATCTCTGAATGTAGATTTAAACTTCCAAGAGTCAGTAACTGAATTTTGATAAGTTTCTGTATTTTTTTTTCTGAATTAATCTAAGCTTTGGTAGTAGCATGCTATGATCAACTAAATGTTGCCGGAGAATTAGCTTTCACATACGTGTAGTCTCCTTTATCAAATGCAAGGGTGGAATGAAAACTTAAAGCTGAAGGCGACAGAAAATTCAGAGTAAAAATGTCCAATCTGAATTACAGAATTTTCTGAAATTTTCACATTGATTTTCTGTCACTTTCTGCTTTAATTTTTCTTTTCCCCTTGCATCTGATGAAGGAGATTTAACGTCTTTGAAAACTTATGCCCCTGTAACATTTCGTTGATCATAGCATGCTACCAAACCTATGATTATTTTGTATTGTAGCTCAACATGTCTCGTGTTCTTAGCAACTGGTTTTTAGCTTTGCTGTTAGCTTAATAGGTAGTTGTGTAGCATCGTCCTCACATTTGTACATCCCATGGTTTTTCTTCAAAACAGCCTGTACGAATCCTTTAATATTTGGATTACAGGTCCCCAGGGATTACCCTAATCAGATATGTTCAAATTATAATAAAATATTCAAATTTATATTTTTGAGGCCAATTTTGCTTTTTTTGGCAAAAATCTTGTTCTCTTTTACTGACGTTTTCAATATTAAGTGAACATGTCCCTAAGAATGGCCTTAGTCAAATTTGTGTTAGTTGTAATGAAATATTCAAATTTGGATCTTTCATGGCAATTGTTGTCATTTTTGGTCAAAACATCTTTAGAAACTCTTCTTCAAAACTGCTAATTGAACAGCTATGATATTTTGGACACTGATCTCTACTGATAGCCTTTTTCAGATTGTTCAAATTATGCAGAAATTTGCAACTTTGCATTTTTAAGACATTAAAGACATTTCAGACATTTTTAAGTTATGATTTACCGTTTTTGGTAAAACAATTGGTATAAAAATTAATAGCAGGGACACCAGAATTTGAAATGGTCTGTACGAATATGTTTTTAACTTCTGAGAAGTAGATTTTTGAAATGTCACCGATTTATTTCAGTCTTTTTAGTTTATGAAGGGCTTGGTTTGAAAAGGAAATAGGTTTTACCCTGCCAAGGACCCACTTTCACCACTTTCTGCATGTTGTGCCTTACTGTGACACTTTGACATCTTGACATGTGTTTACTTTAGTGTGGACAACTATATACCATGTACACTAGAGAAGCCTTGACTAACTTTTTTTTTCTTCAAAATTTACAATTGTCTATGCAAGAGGAAATGTCTATAAGAAACCATCTTACAAAAATGGAGTATGCATTTCATACATGTACGTGTTTCAACACAATAAGTAGGCCAAATTTTTAGGTTTTTTAGATGATTTTTTGTACGTTTTAACAAGTATGAACATTCAACGTAATCCACAATATTTAAGTAAAACCTGTTTTTTAATTACTTTGTTCATATTTTTGAAACAATCTACAGTGTTTATGGGGATTTTTATTGCTTATGTTTTCGATAGGAGGGTGTTAACACCGTTGGTATTTTCCTCTGACAAACTTTACAGACAAAGTGACAATGTTTATTTGCCAATTTTACAGTAAATTATTGTATTTTACTGTGGAAATGTTTCGTGTATTTTTAGAATAAAATATAATTTTACTGAATATCAGTGGTCTGCAAGGTTATTTCAAGGCTTGAACAGCCCCTGAACGCCCGAAATTAAAGGTGTTCAACAAGCGGCCATCATGTGTTCTAGCCTTTAACACAATCGTTGAACGGCGTCCATGCTTCCAAAAAGTGTTACAGCACTTTGAACGTGTAAATGCGTTAAATTTTTTAAACACATTTCATGTGCAACGTGTGCTCAGATATGGAACACCATGGTGTTCAATATAATGTCTGATGAACACATAGCGTTCAAAATCTGCACACGTGAGTTCAAAAATTGAACTTTGGTTGAACACGTAGTGTTAAATTTCTGAACGTCTAGACGCGCTCAAAAAGTGTTACAAAAAAGGCATTTAATTGGTGTTCTATCCTTGAAAGTAGTAAGAAAATATTGATATTTGTGATAAATTTTTTTCACCACTTTATTTGAAAATAGCTACAGGGAGGGGAAGAAAATACCCCTCCCTGTAGCCGCATTCGCGTAAGGGGATTGCGCAAGCGGTGAGTCATAGCCAGCGCATTGCGCAAGTCCCCCTTCGGAATGCTACAGAGTCTGGATGACCTATAGATGAACTGGGTGGGGGGAATTCCCTATTGGGTATTGCAACGTTCACATTACAACAGCATTCTCCTATTGGGATGGAAGGGAGACCATTTGTCCTCATTTTCTCCTACAGACGGGCTCTACTCTGGCTGTGATGTAAGTATAAAGATTCTGGTAAATGTGTTAGCCCTTCCGTTCCGACAGGGGAACGTCTTCTGACTGTGATGTAAGTATATAGATGTGAATTTTTAACCCCCTTAGGAATGCTACGGAGTCGTCATTAGCGTTAGTATTTTCCCCTATAGAGTCTATTCACCGTGTTTTGCGCAATACTGTACCAGTAGGGCTTTCACAATATCGTACCGGTAGGGCTTTTGCAGTGTTGCTTAGCAGCCCCTGTGGAGTCTGTGATGTCATGACGAAGGTCTGATATTCTGCAGCTTCTACAAATTTCTTTTTTTCTGAACACGCGAGTCCCTTCGGGGACAATTTTCATATGCTCAATCGTTAATTTTAGAAATTACCTCCAAACTTAAAATATGTGTGAAGACCATTACTTCAAACAAAATAAGACGTTTTAGATAAATGGTACTGATATCTAAAGTGTAAGTAGTTGTGTCTTTTTTAACAAATGAAATGTTACTTTCTCGTTCCCCTGTCGGAACTGTACCCGCAGGGCAAGGACTACTACAAGCAACAATATCCAAATCCTTTTTGTCTTTATCTATAGTTATGATAATATTGCAAGGTGTTCTGAATCTGTTTTTATAGCTATATTTCCGACTAAATCGTCAAACTCGTCTCCTGTATCTAATTTTTTATGCATTCAATTAGAAATGTACCATGTTGAATATTTTCATATTATCTGTCATCTGTTGGCTGGCCGTCTGTAAATTTAATTCAGCTGTCTCTGACCCCACACTCTTCAGACCCAGTTTAGAGCTCATTGTATCCCAAAATAATGTTACTGGGGTGCCGCTAGCTGTATATGAACAATAATTGTTGCCCGAGTATATCCACCTTTGCAGTGTATTATCTGATTTCATGATTGTTATAAGAGTTTTGATCTTGAGGTGAATTGGCATACTGCGTGGTATGATGTATGGATTATTAGGTTTAAGCCAACGGCAAAAATCTAGCAACTTGTACTTGTTATCATTGCTATCGAAATAAATAACATTTGGAATCCCCGGCAGTTCATCTACCCCACCTGGAATTTCACTATTCAATATATCCAAAATATTACGCAGTACATTATAAGGACTAAATTTCTGACTAGGTCATCCCATGTCAGAGCAAAGGGAGTAGGATCATTTGCAGCCTTTGTAGCATCTATTGTTTCATCTACATCTTTCAATTTGGAAAACTCTACAGATTGTTCGTGTTTCTGTACTATGGCAGCGGATAAAACGAAATGTTTCCCCCTGTCCTTGTAATGAAGGATGTAATCCTTATTATGGTTACCTGTTATCTTAGTATTATTGTTAACTTTAACATGAATAAGATCTTCGAGCTCAAGATTTTGTTCGTGAATTGCACCTATACCATAGTTACTTGGGTCAGGCATGATTGTCGTATATACAGTGAAAAAAAATAATACCTTGTAATAATATACAACTAACCGACGACCATGGCTGCAGCAAAAGGAATGACAGTTCTCGGTGCTGTATTAAGTGCAACGGCATTCACAGGAGGATATATAATCGGTCATAAGCTTAGTGGGAATGGTGAGGCTCTTATTGAAGAAAAAATTAGATGTGATAAAGCATTAGAAAAATTTGAACATGATCGTGCTGTCTGGTCAGAAAAAAGATTACTCCAGGCTGATTGGAAAAGAGAAAATCAGGCTAAAGATGCGCATGCTGCGGCTGAATTAAGAGATACAGATGCAGAAATAGTTGAAGAAGCAGCTTCACATTCCAAAGGGCAAGCCAACTCCGAAGGCGAAGAAGTTCAATTCTCAGATTATTATTAGCCCAGTCCCGAGCAAAAAAAAAATATGTAATGATTTATATTGCTAGAGGATTGGTCGTGGAATGGTTTATGCTACACCCCTTTGGAACGCGATAGGCACCAGCTACAGCAATTCCATACAAAGCTAGTTGGCCAGTTATTGGAATTGACTATATTTCCTTTCTGATCTGTTATCCAAATACTCATTGAACTCATGTAATCCGAGCCCTTCCTCAATGGCATGGAAATTGAGCTGCTTTTTAAGTCATAGGTGATCTTAGGTATTTCCTTTCAATCCTCGACGGGAAGTATTTGTAAACAGTCTGAGGTTTTCCCCTGTATGTATTCACCGGAGGAGCTTGAAACATAATTTCCAGTCACATCGACGACATCTGAATGAACTAGATATTTATTGACTGTTAAGAAATTCGCTCATTTTTTGTCAAGGGGTTGTCATCTCCTCTATCTGAAAAGCAGACGAGGTTAGCGACATTACCTGTAGCATTAAAAAATACTTTAACATCTTTAGCCAAAGTTAGATAAATGTAGTTAGTTGGCATAAGTATTGCAAAAATAATTTTATGCCAACCGATTGCTTTGTTGAGTGTATCGATATTGTAGTTACCTGGACGTATTGATTTAGTCTTCTTCGGTTGGTCACCTTCTTGATATTTTAATATACTATTCGTCCCCTTTATGTTATGCCATGAATTATAGAGTGAACACTGTAATAGTCTTATTGTAGTAAACTGTGCTGTCAATGCAAGGGTTAAAATTAACAGTAACTGGTTTACCCGTTTTGCTTTCAATCCAAATGATCATACTTACTGTATACAGTACAAAGTATAAGGCTCTGCAGGAATAATATTTTTCTGTTCAATAAGATCTTTTGTTGCAACCGCAGCAGCAGTCGCTCCCCTAATTTTGTCCATCGAGTGAAATTTGGTCGGCTTGAATCGCCCATATCAATTTTGAGAAATTTGCTGGAGATTATTAGATATTCAATCATAAGTCCAGCCATTACAATACCATCATACATTGTGTTTACAACTGTTTTAGTATCCATGATTGCTGACACGTATATAAAATAGAAAAATAAAATAATTTTCCTATCGGAACGGTTCTGAAAGGCCTATTAATCCATCTAATACAATGTAGAGGGGCCGGGACTTGGTTGGGAAAACTTTCTTTCAACTACCGTTCCGAAGGCTGGGCTCTGTAGGTGTCACTTTCTGAAGGGGACTTGGTCGCTTAAGGGACAAATATGCCGAGCTCGTCCCCAGTATAGTTCTAATGCAGTCAATGAAACTCCTATAATTCCGAAAACATGATAACATTTATTATACCATCTGTCACACTGTTGTGGAGCCGCTGGAGGGCAGACAGAGCTGACAAAGTCTACCTCAGTCATTGCTATCGCTTGACGCTGCATTATAGCTTGATGCTTCTTCTTGTTCAGTCTGTGCCATTCTGCTAATTTCTTCCCAGCAGCCACTCTCCCTTGATGTTTCGTTGATAACGTAATTTTCTCTATATTACGCTGCGGCTCGTTCTGAAGGGTAGTCATCGGGCCGTTTCCGTTTGCTGAGTTGGTGTTGGAACGGTTTGGGGTGCTTGAAAAGTTGGATCCATTTATTTCGGGTATTTTATTAAACCCGACTTTTTAAAAATCTACATGTTTACCTGTAATTAAATCGGTGGAAACTAGAGCAAGCAGGGGTCCCCATGTGTAGGCTATCCGTCCTGATAATCGTTTTATTTCACTGTTTAGAATAAAATCCTGTTTAAGATCAGTGGCATAGTTATCTCGGTCATCGATTGGAACTACCTGACTTATTGCACAGGCTCCTAGATCTATGAAACTTTGAGTGATGGTATCACTTATAAGAGAAATGTATTTCGCTTGGTAAATTGTGAAGGCTCTAATTACCATATCATCCTCCCACCTTTCCACGTCTCCAACTGAAATCTCCTTACCAAAAAATAACTTACTTTGACCACTTGAAATGATACAGAGTATTTTTTCACGCTTCTTCTCAATTATGGATAGGGCGTCCAAAGGCCCTGATGGTAGTGCCTCTGTCGCTGTCACAGTCAATGTATTTGCTGCTGCCGATGATTTTATTAAATTCTCCATTGTTTGCAGTATGGTATCCATTCTTAGTAAAAAATAAAAAAATTGGGAAGTATGATCAAATCTATGTAATATATAATCTTCTCTTAGTAAAAAATAAAAAAATTCTTTTAAACTTGAATCCAAAATACAGTATTAACACAGTCTAGAATGTCAGGAAGATTCCAAAGGTAAAATACGCTGTATGGTGCAGCACCACTGGCTGTGGTATTTCATTCGCCCATCTACTGAACAGCAAATTTTCGCCGCAAATACGATCATTTTGTCGTTTTCATGTATATTTTACAGCACGTCGGATCCTTCAGGAAATGGAGATTGCACTTCCAGACGATACTGGAGGTGTCTTCAAAGCCGGCGACAATCCATACAATCTCTTGAAATATGAACTTCTTGGTACTGAATTTGGAAATATAAGCCCCACGAAGTCTGACTTTTGATATCCAAAAGGTCAAAACTCAGGTCTTGGTTATGGTTATGAATATTACACTAATCGAGGTCCTGTTCGTCAGCCTGCCGCTGTATACAATGGTCATGACTTTTTCCTCTCTGCCCATGGAGGCGTTTTCTTTACACATACCATTTTGGAAAGAAAAACTTGTATTGCCCGACAAAGACAGACCACATTATTATTTCTTCCGAAATGATGGATCGGAGGGGTAATACAATAGTTTCGTCCCTCTGAAGGGTGACATGGGTCTAACAAAGGCCGGTCTCGCCCGCCTCAATGAAAGCCTTGAAGCCTACGTATATTGCATACTTGGTGCACATGCAAATATTCACAGTACCATAGTGGGCGATACTAGCAGTGCAGAGCAAGTAAGAAAATAATTCGGCGATCTCCTCGAAGATGACATTTGTAATACTGATAAGGTAATCAGTTATAGGCGATATCAAGACACAATAACACATACTAGTGTAAAACTTGATATGGCCGTTTCACCCAATTTACTTCTCTTGCCATCTAAAATGGTCATTCTTTCTGGTCTGGCAATTTCAGGTTATAATAATGAATTGCAATACGCAACAGAATCTATGGTCTTCGGGGTAAACTGAGATATAAACACAGAAATTAAAGAAAGTGCTAAACATGAGATGGATGAGGACGAGGATGCTGTGAAGTGTTAGGACGAACCACCTCACGCTGACATGGTTCGGTTCCCTATCACCTTCGGAACAAAAGGCAGCAGATAAAACGCCGGTGCAGATCCTATTCATGAATTCGGCAAAGTTGGTTTGTTATCTTTAGCCATATTCATTACATTTATGTACAGTATATAGATCCGAAGCAAATGCCAATGGAAATGTACGTGACCCCAAATTCTGGCAAAACGGAATATGTGATGGATCTCCTCACAGGTCCGTACTTAGGGAAATTTGACTACATAGTATTCATTTGTCTGACATTCATGAACAATAAAACGTATAATAAAAGATTCATTTTCACAGATGACCGCGTGTATATATTTCCGGTCGGACTCCATGCTGTGGATGATACACTAGCCTTTATGCATGAAGAATGGGCCGGCACTAACACAGTAGTAATACTCGACAACTGCGCATCATCCAAAGATATGAAGAAGCGCAGTGACGTTTTAGTCAAACTTGGTTTCAGCGCAAAACATGACGGATTATCTGTCTTGGTTCTGACTCAACAATATACTAGTATTAGTAAACCATTCAGGGAAAACATACAGACGGACTAGACGGACGTAGTCAGACAATTGAAAAAGACGTCATCCAGTAAACTAGTATTTCATTTACGGCATCCGTACAGCAAAGAATCTTTAGTATAATTTAGCTAATCATGGCTTCGCCCGAAGGCTTCACCGATAGGACTCCCAAACGAACTCTAAGATAATTATATTACAACCCGAGAACTGGTTTCGGAGGTGTACAAAAATTATATGAGGCAGCACGCACCAGCGGACTGAAAGTGACCAAGAAAGAGGTGCAGGACAGGTTGCAAACTCAGCTAACTTATAATCTACATAAACCGGTACCTCGTACTCGAGGTGTTACAGGTGGGAGGCACGTCTTTGTATCATCGATAGACGAATTTTGGCAAGCAGATCTTGTGATGATGACAGCATCATTCACAAAAGAGAATAAAAACATTCGATACATGCTGACAGTAATTGATGTGCTCAGTAAATACGCATGGGCCAGGCCGATACAGTCACAAACGGCTGATGATACTCTGAAGGCTCTACAAGACATAATTAAGAAAAGTGGGAGGCAACCTGACATCTTCAGACAGATGCGGGTTGGGAATTTACTAACCAAAAAATGCAGAAATGGTTGGATTCGGCATCTATTCACTGGTTTCACACATATAGTGACAAAAAGGCCAGTGTTGTGGAACGATTTAATCGTACATTGAAGATTATGATGTGGAAATACTTCACATACAAACAAACATGTGAATGGCTCGGTATTCTACCACAACTTATCAAGAATTACAATAACACCGTACACACAAGTATCAAAATGAAACCTGTTGACGTAACAGAGGACAATGATTGTCAGGCATTTTATACACTTTAGGGTCCTGAGCTACCCCTAAGTTTCAGCCTGGAGAAAGGGTCCGAATTACAAAATACAAGACCACTTTCAGGAAAGGATATTTACCAAATTGGACAGAGGAGGTGTTCATAGTTTCAAAAGTTGTGTACACAGCTGGACTGGGTACGCCGCCCGTTTATAAGATAAAAGACCTGAATGGAGAGGAAGTACTCAGCACTTTCTGTTCCAATGAAATGCAGAGTGCTGCTGGCACCGGCAAGCTGTACAGAGTAGAACGAATTTTGAAGACAAAAAAGTGAGGGGAAAGAAATACTGTCTGATAAAATGGAAAGGTTATCCAGAAAGTTTCAATAGTTGGGAGCCAGAGGAAATTGTTATTAGAACTTCGTAAGTACTTCAGAACGCTATGTAGTACTTATGTAGTTCCTTGCTGGTACTTGGTCAAGAACTAACGTAAGTACTAATGCAAGTACTAATGTAAGTAATTACGAAAGTTATTCAATAAGTACCATCGAGCAAGCCTTAATTTCCTGAAAGCCGAAAGTGTCAGTTTACCATTTTTATACCATCCACTTGGCCAAGTATTTATCATGTATTGGCGTAAGTAGTGTTCACTTATTGCATCCTTGCGGGCTGTATGTGGATGAGGTGGTACCCCGGATGCACATATTAAGTTTGCAAGATCTTCAAAGTGACTTTTCATGTTGTTATGAGCTGTTCTTTCGAGTCCCCCTTGTTCAGCCGTATCGATAAGTTCTGGTTGAAGTATAATGTACACAACTGAGATGAGCCATAGACAGGTAACTCCAAAGTCTTGCCTCTTCATCATGTCAAGTGCCTGTAACTCAAACTGAGCAGTGTAAGCACACACAGATTAACAAGCATTAAGAAGTTTGTGTAGATTCTTGAGTGAGACTCGAGGTTGTTTCAGTTGTTCTTGGCCAGGTGGATAGTAAGCTTTTTCAAGTTCCTCCTCTTTTACATCATCGATTAAAAATCCCTGGCTGCCGATACCGTGTAAGTCACCCTGTGAAATTCCGAAGTCAAAAGCTAGTGGAGAATCTACTGGGGAACTGTCTCTGTATCAATTGTAGGATTAAGTATATTCTTGAGAAGGTAAGACGTAAGAGGTTGACTAATTACCAAACTTGGAAGTCTGTAGTCATTACACATTTCTAAGAAAGTCTGTTTGAACCGCTTATGAATGTTTTCCAATTCTTTTAAGGCGGACTCTGTTATTTCATATGGTCTGGCTCGAGACAGAATATTCCGCCTGCAATAATCCCAAGTCACGTCTTTAAATATGATAATGAAACCGTGTAAAACGTCGAATGCCCTAGAAACAATCTTTTTTTCTTGTGACTCCATGTCAACACCACGGATTCGAGAAAAGGTTCAATGTTGAATGATACTTGAATTACAAAAGTTGGCAATAGTGTTAGAAAAAATGACGGTGTCAAATGCTGGTATATGAGTCGCCGCCAAATTTACTGCATCGTAACTCTTACCACTTCCAGTTGGTCCATTTATGAATATGTATGACATTTTTATGATATATCTATATCATAATTTTTTTTAGATTATGTTTCATAAACATAAATTACGATAAGACAATGGCAATACTTTCTATTTCAGATGCAATAAAATACTGGAAAGTTGAGAAAACGTTCAAATCAGTGATGGAGGTAAATAAGTATTTGGTGAATATGTAGATCCTATTATATATGTAGACAATCTAGAGTTAGAAGTGGTTTTCCCAATCGGGCCTAAATATGGTTCAAAAGATCTTGCTACATGCGATGAAATGTGTGTGTGTTGGCGACCGAGTCTTCAACAGTTTACCGATCTGTTATCATCCCGTACCTAAGGTGAAAGTTTCGATGCAAGCACCGCTAATAGCTATGCTGCAAGCCTGGCCGCTCAAGCCAAGAATGCTCCGCAGGTATTATTTTACAATCCTTCTAAAGTGTATCAGAAGCAAGGGAGCGACACACAGACAAAGTATTTTAAATTTCGGTTTAAAAGAGGAAATTATAATGACGATTTCGCAACATATATTGATATAGTTCAAGAAATCGACTGTGGTTTTAAAGCAGTGAGCCGATTGCCAGCCAGAGAAAATCCTGCTATTGTATCGTAATGTCCGAAAGGGTAGTAAGATAGAATTCTTGGCATTTAAACTGTGCTTATTTAGGCGTACTACTCTTTCTTTCACTATAGAGAGGTTATTTTGTGTCACACCTTATAAACCAGAAATTCAAGACGTGGAATAACTAGTCGACTTAGAAAGATTAGGCGAGAGATATAAAAAGAAACAAATGCTGACAAAAATATTATAGTGAATTTTGATAACTTATCACAGAAGATTTTCTTTTTTAAAATTGTTTTAGGATAGTATATATTATAAAGATTATGATGGTTGAGAATAATTTCCAGCGTCGCTTACGAAAAGCATTAAACGGTGCAGTTTTAGAAAAAGATTTTCCCGAAGTTAAGCGAGTCGAGGATATCTCGGAGATAGACATCAAAGGAATGGCCAAAGAAAGAAAGATGTACCGTGGTTGTACAAAAATGGAAGTCAAATTAAAAAATCCAAAAGATCAAAATGTGCAAACTCGCACATACTATGCTAACTATGAAGGCACATACACAAACGAGGTATTAGGGTCGGATATAAAACTACAATTGATAGAACTCTACGACTATTTACTTGAAAAAACTGAAAATGTTGAGGCTTCCGGTCTCGTTCTCGAGGAGATGCTTAATTTTAAAGTAATTCTAGTATAAAGCTTTGCTAGGGGCTGGCCGCTCACGCTACAGCGCAGTCCTACTTTCTCAATGACATATTTTAATATGCAATATCATCTATAGCTTTCATGAAATAGGACCAAACCTTACCCCATACCCCAAAGTTTCATGTAGTAATTTACCGTCAAAACTAGCATATAATTTCGATAAATTCTATAAAAAGACAAACTTTGTATGAAACCTATTTTATTTGTTACAGAGACATTTCCAACTTTGAAAGATACCATTATGGTTTGAATGATAGCAGGATATATGTTGCTGAAACCCGTGAATTTTATTAAACAGGTGTCCATGAAACTTATCTGCCAACCTTAATTTTACCTGTAACAAAATGTAACAAAGAGTTTATCACTCGTATTTTTAGCATATCATAAAGTGCATCATCATCTTAAGTTTTAGTGAAATAGCAAATAACTAACCACCCCAGCCTTAGTTTGATTTGCAAACCACATCTGTTCTAAAACTTTGCAGTTTGCGAAGTTGGGATATGGGGTAAGTTTTGGTCCTATTTCCTGAAAACTATTGAAGATATTTCATATTACAATATGTCGGTCGCTTTTAGGCAAAAATTTTCTTTCCAATGATAACCAATAAGATAAGTTAGAGTTAAAAGTAAGCTCAGCAGATGACTTACAAATGACACATTTAACAAAAACACATACGAGTGGGCAAGACTGACTTTACGGTACCTTTCAAAACATGAAAGCAACAACCATTCAATCCCAATATTTTTTTCTGTTAAAAGTCTATCTCATATTTGTGACACGTCTATGAAGCAAATAAAACAGATTTCATACAAATCAATGTCTTTTGTAATATGTCTAGGTAAAAGTTTGGAAGAATTTGAAATTAGTAGTGACAGTAATTTGCACTATAAACTTAAATGTATGGGGTAGGTTTTGGTCTTATTTCCTAAATACTAAAGAAGAGATTGTATTTTACCATATGTCATATCAAAGAAAAAAATACCATTTTGAATGATACCCCAATAACCAACTTATGTTAAAAAATAAGCTCAGCAGATGACTTACAATAAGACAGGTTTAACAAAAACGTATGCGAGTTGACAATACCGTGATTTTGTGGTACCCTTCAAAATATTACTGTTACAGCTACAGCATAACAATATTTTTTCTGTTAAAAGTTCGTTTCAAGTTTCTAACATGAACATGTAGCAAGCAAGCGAAATTTAATACAAATCATTGCCCTTTGTATCATGTTTCGGTAAATAGTTGGCAGAATTTGAGATTAGATTTGACTGTAATTTGGAACATAAAACTTTGGGGTATGAGGTAATTTGTGTCCTATTTCATGAAAGCTATAAAAGATATTGCATATTTCAATATACATTTTAAAGAAGAGTAAATTAACTTTCTAATTATGCCAAACTTACCACGTTATGTTAAAAAGTAAGCTCAGTAGGCGACTTACAAGAAGACAGTTTAACGAAAATGTAAGCGAATTGACAATACTGTGATTTTGCAGTACCATTCAAAATATGACTGTTACAGCTACAGCATCCGGATACTTATGTGTTAAAAGTTTATCTCAAGTTTCTAACATGTACCTGTATCAAATAAAACAAATTTGATAAGAAGCATTGCCTTTTGTATAGTGTCTAGGTAAATAATTGGTAGAATTTAAGATTAGTTTTGACAGTAATTTGCGACATAAACTTTTGGGTATGGGGTAAATTATGGCCCCATTTTATGAAAACTATAGACGATATTGCATATTGCTATATACCATTTTTAAGAAGAATAAATCAACTTTTTAATGATGCCCAATAAGCCAGGTTATGTTAAACAGTAAGTTTAGCAGATGACGTACATGAAGACAGGTTTGACAAAAATCCATGTGGGTCACAAAAATCGTGATTTTGCGGTACCCTTAAAAACATGACCGTAACAGCTATTGAGTCCCTATATTTTGTCTGTTAAAACTCCTATTTCTTATTCTAGTGATCCCAAGGCTTCTGAAAAATACAGGTTTGTTATCCTGTGGGATTGGGGGGGGGGGAGGTGCACTTAGACGCTCCCTCTAGCCTACGGCCTAAAAGATTGTTAGTAATGCTTGCTGTATAAGTAAGACAAGGAGGCATAGACAATTTTCCAAATACGTCTTATCAAAATTATTTTATAGAAATATATTTAAAAAGTAAATTATAAAAATAGACAGTCATCAACAATCTATTTACTTTTAGGAGAAAATGGCAATATGACTATGTGAGCGCGTTTTAAAGTCTTCTTTTTAAGGCTGTGCATTAGTTCATTGCATAACCATAAAATGCCCATCCATGATATACCAATGTAGCAAAACTTGCAATTTTAGTGAGTAGAGACAATAATGCATTGTAAATACCCAATTTTGAAATTTATTTTCTTCTTCAGCACATCGTAATTAGTAAAGAACATCCATTAATCTGTTTGATTTGCTTCATTGGGAGGAAACAATAGTTATCGTATTTTACTTCCGGTTAAAACTACTGAATTACCAGAAAAAAATCGATTTAAAGTTATCCGATTCTATGAAGTCATATTTTTTACTAGAACGTTATGCATTTTCGAAAGACCAGTATCTAAGCTTTCTAAAACTATAAGGAGTATGGCATTTCAAGCCAGTTTACTTCATCAAGGAAGGAATGTTGTACCCCTGCCCCTAGCTTTTTCACACCTTATACAGATACACGCAATTCAATATTGACTCCAGAGAAGTAGTGTATAGTTCAATATCTGGTGTTAACACTTTTTTTCTTGTTTTATAACACAAAAAGTTGTGACAATTTTGCTAATAATAAAAAGTAAATCACAATTGTTACATGGTATTTTGGGTAAAATATTTCAAAATTGTCAAAAAAATTCATTTTAAAGTCGTCTTATTCAATGTACACAAATTAATTTTGCTAAAGTTGTTTTTTACTCAGAAAGAGCAGTATCTGAGCTTTCCAAAAATGTGACGTTTGTGCTGTAACCTCCACAAATGTAATAATCTCCACAAATGTAATATCAACCACAATTGTAATAAAATCAACCACAAATGTAATAAAATAGTCAACCATAAATGTAACAA
>LD349727.1:71582-153017 GCA_001465055.1 Ptychodera flava
ATTTGGAATAGGGGGGGTCAGCCACTTTTTGACGTCGGCAAAAAATAATCCACCCCCCAGGCCGAAGAAACTGACCAGTCCCTAACAGAGAAATATAAAACCTTATAACAGAAACTTACGACACAAGACATGTTGACGAGAACATATATTTCAATCTAGTAAACAACAATACGAACACTACCTTGAACACAGTTGAACAAAATTAGACATCCTGGCATCCCTAGTGAAGGAACAAACTTCAAGTGGGGCAACATAGGAATACAGACAATCTATCGATTATTCCACACAATTTATCCACTGAAGACGAATTTGAGGCAATTGATTAAGAAAGTATGGCAATTTTCGAAAAAACGGCGTTAAAGGATCGTAGTGTTATACAGTCTTCCCCACTCTGGAGTAGAGACTGCACTGGCATTCAGATTACAGCGAAACGTAAAATACACTTTCAAATATGCAAAACACACTAAACGCAAATAGTTAAGAAATGAATAATGTGTGGGGTTGCTTTCCTTATTACACAGATAAATATTATAGGGCTAATTCCTCAATTACAACGACAAAATAGATTTATTACATTTATGGTTGACAAGTATTACATTTATGGGTGATTTTTTTATTACATTTATGGTTACCATTTATTACATTTGTGGTTGGTGTTTTTATTACATTTATGGTTGATTTTTGTTACATTGATGGGCGATATTACATTTATGGGTGCATTTTATTACAATTGTGGTTGATATTACATTTGTGGAGATTATTACATTTGTGGAGGTTACATGTGCTATGTCATGCTAGTTTACTCAATTTAGGGGAGGATATAGTTCCCCCTACCCCTACCCATTTTTCACCATTTTTTGCGGTACATACAAATCAAAAGCCAGTGCAGACAGGTAGTGCATCCCAAAATATCCCATGTTAACATCTTTTTTCTAGTTCAGCACATCCCAAAGAACAAAAAATACCCATGTAGTAGGTTGATTTGAGGGGGGGGGGAGTGCACGGTGGGCCCCTTCAGCCAACGGACTAACTATGTAAGTTCTACATTGCATTCTGAAGATGTTAAAAATGATAGAATACCGGCTGAGAAGATGGACACCAGACGACATGGGTATATACAAAGATGAATTGACATTCTTGCAGCAAGATGCTAGTGGTAATGCACATAAAATACAAGCTTTTGAAAATAAAATCGAAAAATGGAACAATCTAAACCCAAATTAATGACATTAATTATTATTAATGATGAATTAAGGATTGCGAATATGCGTATTAGCGAGCTTAACAATGAAAGAGTTAAAATAAGGCTAGAGAAAAGAGAAGTTGAAAAACAGTTCAAGGAAATTTCTGAAAAACACACCCAAGCAAAAGAAAAAGCCGAAAAACTACTAGCTGAACTCATAACAAGAGAAGCTAAAATTGTTGATGGAATTGAATACGAACAGGATGAGATCAGTTAGGCACGTGAAAGTCTTGCTACGACTAGGTCTCTTCGTGATGTAATTTCCGATCCAGATTTGTCACTCAGGCTGGAGCTGACAGAGTTATTTAAACAGAATGGTATTACAATCGCTGCAATACTGACTGCCCTTGGAATGACAATATCAACAATTGCCCTGGCTGTGACTAAAGGAGGATGGTCAGCTGGAACTGGCGGCTCTGGAGCAAACAATGGTTCAGGACCGCCAAAAGTATATACAAAAGCGAAGAAAATTGTAAAAAAGTTCGGTGAATGGTTAAAAACCTTGGCCGCAAAAAGTGCTGCTGCAATAACGGGTTTAATCAGCTCCCTTGTCAGTTTTCTATTAAAAACAGCAGGATCATTTGTCGGATTTGTTGGAGAACAGCTATGGATATTTTTAACAGGTTTAACATTAGTAATAATAAATAAAATCATGTATTGATACAGAGTCTAACGAATTCTGAAGACGACTCCATAGGGATAATAAATAAAATAAGTATTGATATATGACCCCGCATGTTTGGTGAAAAGGATATTAAAAAGTTTCTTTCTAAAAATAAAGACCTGTTTGGTTTTTCTCTCGAAATGGAATGGTGTAAACTCCGGCGGGTAAATAGGCATATCCTTCAAGCAAATCCAGGTGTCCGACTCAAAGATGATAATCTATATCATAACATATTAGCTTTCATTAAGGAATGTCAAAAGACTAACTTCTTTAAGCGACTAGAATTCATAAACGTCTTTCAGGAGGCTGTTGATGACCAGGAAACTCACCACTCCAAGAATACTTGGTTCTTTGATTGATGCACGACACAGGTCATTGATTTATCTTTCAGTCAGATGGAAATATTTATGTTAAGATGTGATTTATTTTATTTTAACTGTGGATTTTTTTCTTATACGTTACTATATATATTACACGAAAATGGGATACGATAGATCATTATTACTGAACTTCACCAACCGAATAACACAGTGAACGAAGTCAGAAAGAACTCATCATGTGGTTACTCATAATCCAAGTAATGCACAGCCAGGCCAGAGGCTTTAGGTATGGTGCCCGAAGTTAGAAAGTGGTGTAGTTTTATTTCCAGATACTCTCGACCTGGTTTTTGATCTCGTAGTAACGGGCCATGAAAATAATCGAGTAGTACAAAATGTTGCAAAAAAATTGGTGGAGCGTATGGTTTTAAAATTTGAGGGGGGGGGGGAACTTTTCAATCTGAGTAACTACCACCTCATTGAATGCTATCGTGATCTCTACAAACATAAAAAGGAGAGAACAAACATGACTCGTCACGGAATTCAGAATGAGAATCTAAGAAAATTGAGAAGTGATGCAAAATATGCAGTTGTTGATGTCACTGATGATAATTTACTTGTTAATGTATATAAAACAAAATATGCTATTCGATTGACCCATCCCTTCATCACAGGCCATGGGGTAACCTATCCAGCTGCATTAGGTAGCCCTATAGAATGGGATATTACACTTGCACCCTCTTACCAATTAATTAAATCATCCAGTATAATCGGCGAACATGGGTGTTCTTTGCAAAACATTCGGATGAAGTATAACACGATTAAGGATGAGACCCTTTTACAAAATACAGCCGGGTATTATAACCATGGGAAGAGTTTTCTCTACGAAGATGTACTTTATTTTAGAACAATCTCATTCAAAGAATCGCACACCATTATCAATAAAAATGTTAATGTACCACGTCGTAGCATAAGAGGTATATTAATACTCTTCACTAAAGATCAGTTAATAACAGAATGGGATAGCGAATTTTTCCTTAATCCATCTATTGACTCTGTGTCTGTAACAATTGAGGGTATTGCAAATAAAATATATGCTCAAAAGATGTTACCAAGACATTTTTGGTCCAAAGCACGACGGTATTTTGCTGAAGATAAAGATTGGTGTGAAATTGATATGGATGAATCTGACTTTTTGAAGATTAAATTCTGTCTGTTAATTGATCTGCGTAGTTTTAAAGATATTGAATTTCATGGAAATGGACTAAGAGTAATGAATACAAAAGATGGTAGACAACTTGAAATCAGAAAAAAAAGATACATCATCAGTGAAAGGTACCGACGAAGACCACGATGATAAAATGTTTGCCCAGATTTATGTTATTAGTGATGTAATGGTCTCTATTGAGAAAAGTAGATTAAAGTCTATACTATTTTAATGGACTCTCGAGTTCAAAGAAATTTTTTATGAAAAACTGTAGAATATCAGACCATTCACTGCGTACGCTTGTGCAAGCCGCTACGCGTTAGCATTTATGTGTCAATGCATTCTGAAGGGTCCGTTGCTATGGATGTGCAGTGGGGAGGGAATTTCCTTCCCTCCCTGTAGCTATTTTCCAAACAAAATGGTGAAAACAATTTATCTCAAATATCAATATTTTATTACTACTCTTGAACACTTAACTTTACAGTGTGGACTTGACTATACAGGAGCGTTGTATATCAAATGGTATGATAACATCAAGGCTAAGGCATACATTAATCTTTTCACGTGTGCTGTAACTCATGCAGTACACCTAGAAGTGGTGCCCGACCTAACTCCGACCACGTTCTTACGAGCATTTCGACGATTGGCAACCAGGCGGTTTTACACTAGAAAGGCAATGTCGGACAATCAAAGTGCCTTTCTCGTTTTAAGGTATGAAATCTGAAAACTTCACTGACAGAAATGTAATTACCTTCATGTCTGGAAAGGGAATTGAATGGGTTTTCAACCCAAAATCCACTCCTCACTTACGAGGCTTCTACGAAAGACTAATCGGTATGACAAAAAAAACTGTCTACCGAAAGTACTTGGTCGCACCTTCATATCCATGCACGAACTGCAGACTATAGTCAACAAAATAGAGGCAGTGCTAAACGTACGTTTCCACCGATCTCCTGGATCCGTTACCACTAACACCTGCGCATTTACTCCATGGACGCATGTTAACTCCTCTTTCGGAGTCGAAGATCGACACGGATGAAATGATCGATCCGAATTTCGAATCACACCTAGCTAAGTCAACAAACACGCTAAATACCTGGCCAGTCTACATCAAACATTCCGGCGAAGATGGTCAACAGAATACATTACAGCAATTAAAGAACGTCACCACAACAAGAAAAACAACACAACTGCTAATCGAATCACAATTGATGACGTAGTACTGGTACATAATACTAACCAGAAATGGCTGTACTGGAATCTTGCTGTCATCGAGCAGCTACACATCGGTAATGACGGACTTGTCAGATCAGCGGATATTTGAATGAAATCCGGAAAAACTAGCCGTCCAATCTACTAGCTCTACCCTCTATAACTTTTAACCGTGGAAACTGAACGAGAACCGGACAACAACGCTGTTAAAGATACTGCGACTGAAACTGAACAACAAACACGCCCGCGGAGAACAGCCGCGGCAATCGCAAGACTGAAAATTCAGGACAGTGCAGGGAATTAACTGCCCTGAACAATGCCTGATCTAACAAACAAGGAAACAAAAAACGAGTACTTTTCAATTTCGTGGACACTTGATTTTTATTGTAATCTGGTATATTTTAAAGGCACTGTTCACTGTCCCCGGGATTGCCTTTGTTCTAGTCTGAAAGAGGATTATGGAGGTGTGATAGCCTTTTGTTTTCTTTTGAAATTGTAATCTTGTAGGTAAAGTTTCTGTGATCAGACAATCTGGTGCCAACACAGGCCTTTAACTTAATTAGTAAAAGTAAAAAAAAGGAATTCCAATCATTCAAGTCAATCACGACCGTCCCTATGACTTTTGCGCCGCCCGGACAATGTTGGGAAATGAAAAAATGAAGTTTTTGCTTGATTGACATATACATTTAGTCTATTTATTAACACATCAAGTGATCATTCAATATGCGTACAGTTTATTTACCGACAGCTTTCAGGCTTCATGCCATTCACATGTTCTACACCTTGGATTTGTGTCTCGAAAGACCACCCTGACATCAAACCTGATATGACTTTCGACTAATGAATTTTAATATACATAAATGTGACTTTTACACACCACAAATATATATATAGACACTTAGATTTTGTCAATAAAGTAGGATTTCGTAATTAGTGTTCAAATGAAACACTCTGTAGCAGCTTGTCTGTCCGTCCTTCCATCAGAGCCTTAATTTCCCTCCACCACAAAATAATTTCAGACTACATTCATGTCGATTACATCTCAGTTACGGAAGAAGTAAATGTATTATCGGGCACTCTCTTTCCAGAAATGTTGTTGACACTGAAAAGGGCCGTTTGGTTTGGTTTTGTGGCTTCTACCCCATACCCAACGACGGTAAATGTGTAGGGTAGGCAGGGCAAATTTATATATAATGATCGGATGAGAGAAGTCACGCAAAATGGCATATCAAATTTTCTTCTTGTGACAACAACTTCATCGACCTGCATCAGATGCTGTTTTCGGGCCGAAAATCCTCATGACGCCAAGCTTGTTTCTGGTCCAGGAAGGCCCCAATACTTCCGATAGAGTCAGAGTCAGACAGACGCGTTGTCATTGCCAAACTAATGACGCTCAACTAAGAATAACAAATCAAGAAATGTTCAATACCCCGGCACAGAGGTGTGAAGCAGTACGGTAGCAGTGTATAGTTTCCAATAGAGTATCGTTTTTACCTTCATGATTCTTCTAATAAACCAAACGTTTATTTGACTTCCTCTGTTTTGTTCTGTAACACTGCTATAGCATGCAACGTATCCATGTGCAGTTCCATCATATCGATAACCGATG
Source organism: Ptychodera flava (assembly GCA_001465055.1). NCBI lineage: Eukaryota > Metazoa > Hemichordata > Enteropneusta > Ptychoderidae > Ptychodera > Ptychodera flava. The sequence continues at coordinate 77,835 of LD349727.1, forward strand.
CGATGCAGTTCTGATGTGCATATCAGTCAAAGTTCACTACGTCTGAGGAATTAACGAAATTTCCTGTCCTAGTTTTGGAAATGCATCTCATTTTTGTGCAATTTTGGTTTCAATCCAAACGAAGTCCTGCAACGCGAATTGGCTAATAATGTAACCTGGGCTTGTTTTTCTGACGTCCTACCGCCATCTTAGCCATATTAATATGTTCGCGGGTTGAGTACAACGGGATCATGGTTTAATCTTCCGGAAATACTCGCTTAAGGTTATTTTGACATCGATGTTTCCAACTTTAATATTAGTTCTAAGAATTTGAGAGATTGGAGCGATGCAGATCGTGTTTTTTGCATACCAGTAAATTAACTTGCAGTCGTAATTTTGTAGGTCGCCGACACTGTCCGCATTGGTTCCGCCTCCGCCGTCAAGAGACACACTGCTGCAGCTGCAATCGTTGAACGCACCACGTACGGTGAAAATACCTAATGCCAAAATGTATGTATTTCGAGGTGCCAATTAATGTTCTACATGAACAGTTTATGTTTGTAAATTTACTAATATAGGGGCTTTTGAAACAAAACAATGACAACGATATTATGTCGACTGGGTGGAGCACCCACTAATGTGCAAACTTTGGATTGCAAACGGTGACTTTAATGACACTCGCAACCCTACAACCATTAATACCACTCAACTATGCTAACTCTTTACTACCCGATAAGGCCATCAACATGCACAACCCACAATCTGGCCAGTTAATTGACGACCTCAATCGAGTGGAAGGTGAAGTACCCTACTCATTATTGTTCAATTTCGGGGGCTAATCACTTATTCAAATTTTGGGGATTTCACTGAACAATTTGGGGGCACTGCTCATGCGGTCCCACAGTGAGATACGACCTGGAAAAGGCTCAACAAAATGCCGCCATCTTGCAATCTGCCACAAGCACCTCATGAGGCAGCGGGAGGATTTCCACCTTTACATCAATGTTGACAGTACAGAGAGATCTATTGCAGACTCACTTCCTTGCTCGCCGACGGAGACTTTAAAAACTCTGCATGGTGCCTGAAGTGGAGCCCGATGTGCGGTTGGATCCTGTGAGGGCCCACACACTGCCATCTACGCCACAGAGATGCATTGACTTCCATACTGAGGCAGTACGTGCATCCCCTGGTAACATGCTGCCCTCCCCTCAGGCCATTAAAATCTGCAATTGACCTCAGGGGAACGGTGGTGACGACACTTGAATATGTGCCATCGCCCCGGGAATTCGGCCAAACCTTTGTCTTCGTGTGTATTTTTTTGCATTATTTTAATATTGTAGCTAGAAAAGTTCACGCTATAACCAGTATCCTACCATGTAGTATTGTATAATTTCGACAGGTATCATGACAGGGTTTTCACTATGATATCTGACTAAGCAGAATTTGAAAGTACAGGGGGGGAGAACAAGTGTCAGAAAGAGTGTCCCCTATCTTTTGTGGAAAGTTTTGAGAAATTGATGTAGGTAAAGGTGGAGTATGGTGCAATCTGAGAGGTGTTTTTGATTTGTTTCTTTACTAAGTAAAACTGTTAGAACACCCGAAAGGGCAGAGCACAAGAGGGATGTTCCCCACTTCACATCGAAAATTTTGAATTCATATGTGCAATGATGCAATCAAAGTGATCAAGTTAAGTACCCTTATGGTGTTATGATATCTCTGTTTTCAGACACCATAGAAATGCCATTTACATTAAAGAGGCACTCCCATTTGGTAACATTTTTAAAACACATTTTTTTAATGCCAACGGTCGATATTTGACGTGGTGACTGCGCGCGGATCGCGAGATATCGATAAAAACATGTCATTTCCCGAGCGTATTTTTCATATCCCGACGTTTTACGATTGTTTCTGATTATAACGCGAAATCCACCGAAGGTTTGTTGTTGTGCTGATTGACGTATTCTATTCTAGGGAGTCCATAATAAGTTTGAAAGACACAATTTTACCTCCAACTGCGAAGACTTTATATACAGCATTATGCCTTTACCACAGGTCAGTTTTTGAAAACTTCTTCTTAGCTTTGTCGTTGTCATTACTCTAAATCAGTTGTATTATAATTTTAACCGATACTACATAAACATAAGTTTTGACGTGTTAAATATTAGCCGCCTCTGATGGCTACATTTTGTCGTCTGCCACACAGTACGTGTGGATCGCCGCGCGCGTGGTATGTGTCTATGCATACCACGCGGTGGCCGCTTTGTATCAACCGCAGGTAACTGTGCTAGTCACCAAGTCGAATTCTGGTGGAATCAGCAAAATTGTTTTTCGTTTTATCACCAAGTCAGTAAGACTCAGCTTTCTCCAACGGGGCATGACCAATCACCGAGGCAAGTGGTACTGTGGCGTACAGCAGCGTCAGTGTAGACTCGTACTCCATAGCTTAGTCGACAATGGCCCCAGTGCCGAACGTTCGATGTTCGAAAGCTGAATTTAGGTTGGCCACCGGAATTCAAACTTTTACTTTTTTGAAGACATGTTTTTATCAATATCTCGCGATCCGCGCGCAGTCGCCACGTCATATATCGACCGTTGGCACTAAAAAAATGTGTTTTAAAAATGTTACCAAATGGGAGTGCCACTTTAACAAGCAGTAGTAGTTTTCAATTTGTTTGTTATAATCGCATCATGGTACTTCAACACGGTTGTACCGATAGATGAGAGCCTTATGGCCGCATATACACTCTCACACAGCCCATCACTGGCCATATGCATTCTTGCTGGTGTAACCTGGCTCAGCGAGCTAGCATTGGCACTGTTCTTGTTGCTACCTTTATTACAAAATCTTTTAAAAACTGAAACAATTGTGCTTCTGACGACATAAATCAAGTATGTTTTGACTGAAGAAAACATCTTTTTGACCTCCATTTGGCTTTGACTGTGAACTCTTCGCTGTGTGACGGGGTGTCGTAAGCTGTGAGTTCGAATCCCTTCGAGAATTTACCGAATATCTACAGCCGGGTTAAATTATCCATGCAGGAAGTACTGCAGATTGCGTTCCGAAAGTTCGTGTCCAATGAAAAGTATGATTATGTAAGTTATTTTACGAAGTTTTACACTGAAGATCGCAAAAATAAGTAAGTACGAAATAAAACTTCTTATAAAAACCTTCACAGATTTCATAAGGCATGATTTATGACACCCCAGTGCAATAAATACTAGAGAACACAAGCATAATCACATGGAGAGGAACCGAATAAAAAATAATGTTTTTCAAATTTCAAACATATTTCCGTTAAACTTGACCGACAAATAGTGACAACGTTCGATGGTAGTGCTTCAACTGGAAAGAAAGAGTAATCGTGAGTCAACTTGTAAAAGCTTACCACATTTAATTACATTTCATAGCTGGTTCCAGTAAGTGTACAACAAAACGCTTGTCACAACTTTTAACAATCATTTTATCAACAATTAAATCTGGTTTGGTACGTTCTTGTGACAAAGTTTATGAAACTAGTGGGGTCAATCAAATGTGGATATTAAAGAACTCCAAAGAATTGTTAGATATTTTACAAAATAACAAAAACATGTACAATTCAATCCACACATTTGATTTTTCAACGTTGTACACAACCATCCCACATAACAAACTTAAAGACAGGCTATCATCTCTCGTGAAGAAAGCCTTCTTTTACAAGAATGGGAGTCGTAGGTATGAATACATTGCCATCAAGTGCAACTTTGGCTATTTCACCAACAACAGTGATGCCAAACTCAAATACAGTGATGTTGAGGTGATTCAAATGCTATATTTCCTAATTGACAACATATTTATCAAGTTTGCTGGCATGGCATTCAGGCAAACCATAGGCATTCCCATGGGCTCAAACGGCGCCCCACTTCTTGCAGACTTATTTTTGTATTTGTATGAAGCAGAGTTCATACAATCACTTCAGAAATCTGGGTGTAAAAGGATTGCCAAGCGATTTAACAACACCCACAGATATATTGATGATCTCATCAGTTTAAACAATCCTGGTATATCGAATTATCTACACCACACCTACCCAGATGATTTAGAAATAAAAGAAACAACTGAAAGTGTGGACTCGGCATCATACCTAGATGTATTGTTTGAAATTAGACATAATACTATAATTACTATAATTACGTTTTTTCCCTAAAAGTTAGATATTACAGACGTTTTTCTGAACACGATTGGAACTAGGGGATAATTGGATGATGAAGTAATGTCCATAAAATCTGCAAATGTAACCTCATCTGCTTTTCTTTTTGAGTCACACACTTCTGTCTATGGATAAATTGTATTATAGCAACATTCAGCTATGGGGCACCTAAAACGTTTGAGAAATTTGAAAAATATAAATATCCAATTATCTTAAATTAGTTCCAAAATCGTAATTTCACATTTTATCATTGAAACCACTGTTGCATCTAAGGCAACTATTTCTGATGGCTAAATTAAGTTTCCCTACGATTTGATATTAGGCATTCGCTTGAAAAGCATCAATGGCAGATGCATCTTTTCTTTTTGATACTTGACGAAACAAAACTTGTGACATATAATACTTGCGATGAGAATAAAATCAACCGAACCTCTTTGATAGCCTCGGAGAAATGGACTATTCTACAGCCATCTCTTGATGTCCGAAAAAAAATCCCAGGGCGATTTAGAAATAAATCAAAAAACGTCCTGAATCAAGCCCAAACTGATTTAAGGACCATTAACAAAGCTACAGTGCAAACTTTTTCAAATTATATTACAAGAACCTGAAACCTTCAACTGATTAATAGTTTTACGAATATGGACATGAATCATCACTTTACTTGTTCATACAGTCATTGATATTCACAGGCTCTGGCCCTTCCGAGGTGTTCCTTGTGTAACTTCGCTGCTGCTAAAAATTTTTTCAACATTGAGATTAATAGAATCCCACACCCCAACGGGTTGGGATGGAATGTCTCACACGAGTTGGGGAATTCTGTCTCACACGAGCCGAAGGCGAGTGTGAGACAGAATTCCCTAACGAGTGTGAGACATTCCATCCCAACCCATTGGGGTGTGGGATTATTTTTCTCACGTCCCTCCAATATCTTAAGAAAATTGCATTTTATTGTGGTAGGTTTATACTATCAAGAACCAGCACCCGATTGCACTTGTTTCATTTGTATCATTCCGCAAAGAAAAATGAAGTTCCGTTCATTGATGAGCATATCAAACACGTTAACATGTATATTACCGATATGGCAATTTTGTTTTGTTGGTCAGCCACAAAATTCTCCAGGTCATCTGAGGAAAATGTTGCGAAACAGCTCTGGTGGCCATCTGTTGATTACATTGCGTGAAAGCTGTCGTCTGCTACAGCCTCGTGTGCAAATGGCTCGCTCATCGAAGTCTTTCGCTAACTGTATCGCTGTCAAGTCAGTTCTTCTCCAGAAAATATGTCGACGAGCGTATAGCCGATAGGTTTGTAATGGCCTGAATTCTCCCGTTACAACATAAAAGCGGTCATCCTCCGTGTATTTGTTGCCGATGCCGCGGTGACCGTACTCAAATCTAGAACAACCTGTTCACTCTGCGGTTCAGTCGTCTGTCCCCTATAGTGCCAGTTGTACATTACGCGATGTTCTATTCGTCAAATAATTCGTACAGAGAACTGGGCGCTGAGCAGAATTGACCAATCAACATACGTTTCACATACGAGGTGTTCGGTCGCGCAACAATACAGAGTGTGAGAACAAATTGTTCTCACACTGTGTTCTCACACTCCCAGCGCACTGGGGACGTGAGAAGATGTAATCTTCTTTCTGTGGATCATAGGTCGATTGACTTTCCTTCATGTCATCATTTGCGATGTTAAAAATAACATTTTGATCACACCAATGGCCATTGATAGTTTCTCTTTTACGTCCAACAGCTCTAGTTTTTCCATTTTATAAACGTGGCTGATGATCACGAACACTGGTATTCCTCGTCCTGTAAGAAAGAAGATACCAATTGATGTTTAAAAAATTAATGACAGTTAACTTGTTCCTCAAAGATATTGGTTAAAACGTTACATTATTTTTATGTTCTAGAATAAAGCTACCATCAAATGTAATTTGTGTTTGAGTTTGTTAACATTTATGTTTCTAAATGGTTTTTATCGATAGTCAGATATTTAAACACATAAAATTTTAAAACAAATTTTAACACACATTCCTTAATATCTTCACGTCATCCTGTATAACAAACAATATGGTGTTGTTCGATAAAGGATCAAATGAATTATTTGTTGCCAAAATTATAAAGTAGCATCAATCACAACTAATATATCCGTGTCAAAATGAGGTATGTAGTACAACTCTGCCATATTTTAACTTATGTGACCTTTGCTCATTTACGAAACTTTAAATTAACAAAATAATTTCCCACATAGAACGTCTGGGCTGTACCCACCTGAATTTCTTGGCCTAAATATCCTAGAGACAAAAAATCAAACAAACAAAAAACACCAAAAACATATCATCATCTTACCTGAACTCTTTGCGGATGACAGCACGAGTGATGGTAACCTATCAATAACTGCTTGTCCATTGTGAATAAGGACCACGGCGTGAATTTTACGATGATGTCGACTTATCCACCTTGTACGTTTCCCCGGAATTTCGCCTGGCACTTCCTTACCTTGAAATATGTTATGGAAAGTTCTTTCAAGGTCCCCTTTAAAATCTACCAGCAAAGACTTTCAAGGTACATCCCACAGAATAAATGACGATTTGTTGACACATATTTCGTGTTGTGTGAACGTTTTTGTGCCTGTTGATCCTGATGAGTATGTTTGAGCAATCGTTGTTTGTCCATGTTGTCTGAGAGACTTTTATGAAGAGAAATTAAAAGTGCAAAGAGTATAGCAGTGCAACTTGGATACTCATAACTGTAACTTTTAGACATGTCCATATCATATAGTCAGTTTGGACTCACAGTTTCGATACATCATCAACAGTGTATGCTTACAAAAAAAAAACAACTTTTCAAGTTCATGGTCATGTACATGGGCATAACAATATGTTTATACCATTAAAAGGCTTGTATTTAAAGGCTTTTATGCATGTACATAAATATATAACAATGACTTAATTTAGAGACATTAAACCTACCTTGCTTATTGTATTGATTGTTGAGGATTTTCCGTGCGACGGAGACCCGATCAATGCAATGTTTTGTTTGCAACAGAACTCTTCTAAATTGCCTTGAACAAAAGACAATGTTCACTTAATGAGTCATCATTATGAAAATATGACAACATAAATCAAAGCAAAACTAGTTACCCACGCATGATTGATTAAAAATGCAAGATTTTATGCAAAAGATTAGTTAAAATAACAAAGATGTGTCATTAAGAGCTCATAACAAAAATAATGTGTGTTTGTCTGTGGTGTAAAACGTACATGAAAAAGCCTTCAACGTGAGTGAGGAATCTTTAAAGTTACTTTGGCTTGACGAAAGGTTAACATATATCTATTAATGATGATTACAGGACAAATGGACATTTGTTTACTACATTTTAGTAAATAAAGCAGGGCAAAACGTTTGAGACCAACCAACAATATGTGTTCTCATGTATACAATATAGAAAAAACAAGCTAATTGTACTTTCAGTTTCAAAATTACAATAGATGATTTACATAAAACTGCCAAAAGTTGATAGACATTTAAACTGCAAAGTGTAATGTCGGTATTATTTGCCTTCTGAACGATTCTTAATGCTTTCTTTCATAGGACTAATATAACGTCGAAACAAATCCAATAATCCAATCAGAAAAGGTAATAAGCTACAAGGTTCTTTTGTACAAAATATCAAAAAGGAAACATTTACAAGATAATGAAGGACCATCTTGAACCACGAATACAATCATAAGTGGTGATACCAGGTGTCCGGAATGGGTAAGCGTACTCTACTAGCAAGCTACATCCGTTAAGAATGGCCCTAAAGAGTAAAAATCAATGGCAACTCATTTAAGCTACTATCATATCTTCCAAATTGGCCCACAGAAAATAGATATTATACGCTTACAATATATTAGCGTCCTTGGACGCGATAGATCGAGCTGCAACTTTTCTTTGTTTGGACTAACGATGCTGGCGCCACGCACGAAATACCAGCACGGTATCGGCAACATAGTCATGCTCGTTTACACATTTAAAAGAATTACCCATTATCTAATTTTTCTCATAGAGGTATTCTGCATACTACCCCAACGTTCTATTGTGTTTAAACCAATCATAATATGGAGCTGTTATTATCATTTTAATTTAATTCATAGCATGGATTTGAGACAAACGAATTGTAGCACGCAGCGGTAAGTTGTACTTTTATATCATTTCTAATGTCGGTAAATCAAAGTATTGTGTTATTGTATTCTTTATGGCGTCGGTATCCGACATAGCCAAGATACTGTATAAATGGACACACTAACTCACAGGAAAAACTAACTAGGACCACGGTCACTCTCTGGTGGAGTGACCGAAACTAGGGCAAAACTACGACCAACTAGGACCATCTAGGACCACGGTCACTCTCTTGTTGAGTGACCGGAACTATGAAAAACTAGGCCTGACTCATGCACAGGCAGATTCATTTAAGAGCGGCCGGGCCGTTAGGCCTAGCATGGTTCCATATTCAATAATTTTGTTTCAGTTTCTACGTCAAAACTCGTCGTCAGTTCAAGCTCCTTTACTTTAATTTATGACACTACCGTATAAGGTCAAGGTTTGGAATACTGTCAGATTTTTTATGCATAACAGCTGTGTCATATTTGGAAACCGTGTCACAATTAAAGTCATTTCGATGCACCTTTTTCGTTTAGGTACCCTTCAACATGATATTTGTACGGGTAATAAATGTTTAAGAAGTGAAAATTCTTTGAGATATCAAATATTTTTTCATGAGAGCGTTTAGGTGAAATTTCTCGCATTTTCTTTTCATTGAGGCATTTTACATATTACACTATAATCAATTTCTGCTCAATATCAGTTGTGTGCTTTAGTAGCATATAATAGTAGGATCTCCATCGTAATGCCGTTAAATACTTACCTTGTTCTAGCTTGCTTCTTTTGATGTAGAAGACGAAATCTCGCTTCAAATAGTCATATACCTTCTTGTGGTAAACAAGTGGTGAGCTTTTATCTCCCTTGATTTCTACGCGTTCATAAAGCTGTATATCACTTTCCTCCGGTAACTTGAACTCTTTGCGAATGCGCTCGATAAATGAAGTCACATCTTCTCTCCTTGTGCAGGTCATTGTCTTACGGTTTTCTCGCCAATAAGGGCTAATGTATACTTGGAATTCTAGACGGTAATTAGTTCAGGATTATCTAATGTAAAAAAATGTTTCCCTTGCGATTCTACTGGCAGCAAGTGACAGTCAAAGGCTGTAATTCTGCAACTTGGTACTGAAGCAAACACTTATGTCCAACCATTTATGAGAGGCACTATGACATACTACTCTCAAACAGAAATCATTTTATCTGTGAGGTCTGAAATCTCTCTGTTAGTATTAATCATCAGTCTGAGATCATGGCACTTCTTAAAAGCCCTGTGACTCAACTTGTTAACAAATTCAACCCCTTGCTAAGATATGATTACGTTAATTCTGTCCCTTTTTTCATGGTGTCGAAAGACATAATGGGGTCCTACTTAGCCGTCATTAAAAAAAGTGAATACTGTGTTGACAAATGTTTGCTGGCTTTGTCGAGTCCTTTTCCGCCGATGTAGAGAACATATAGGATTTACACGTGCAGAATCTAATTTCTCGATCAACCGATCAAATTCAGGTTAAAAAGTAAAATATCTTCCCATACAAATGTATTAAAATATCTGTATTGTGTTTCTGGTCAGCAATTTTCTTAGAAACAATTGTGTTTAAGATGTAAAGTAGATAAGTAAAACCTAGTAAAACATACTTCTGCCTTCCTCGTTTGATTTATGGCCAGCTGGCAAAATATCCGAGTCTTCTTGTTCTATGTTGGGATCAAGATGTCCTGTTCGTGGAATGCTTGAACACTGAGTGGGACTATGGAAGCTCGCCATTTTACTAGCGTAATTGCTCACTGGTTGGAAAAGGCTGATAAAGTACCAAGATGCATTCGCGGCAGTAGTTATTCATTAACATGAAAGTGGCGTCCAACTGCTTGTTCTGTGCCGAGCGTGGGAGAGAGTTTATAGGGTCGTCTATGGATTGTTTGCAACATCTCTTATTGATCAAAAAGTCAATGATTACACAAAAATATTCAGAATTTATGATGGTTTATCGATTTTATTCCCTGAATACCTGACTGCGTGAGTCAATAACACTTAATCTGCAAACAGTGCTATTTCTGACCTTTGTGCTCAGACAGCAGTACAGACGAATTCTTTGGATGCTTTCTTGTTGCCTCTGTGTTCAAATTTACAGGTAAGTGTGCCTAGAGTGGACAAAAATAGACGGTCTAAAAAAGGTGTGGTGAGTTTTTTTTCTTTTTCGGCTAATGAAAAGTGCCTGCTGTAAGTCAAGGTATACAGTTTTTGTTCATCTTTCTATGAATTCTCCCCAGTTTCAGAAATTAACATTCTTCATTCGCATACAGTTTGGTATTTGTCAGAAAAAGATACCACAACATCTAGAGCTGACTAGACGGTTCTGTTTGTAGTCAGGGTGGGGTTTCATATTACACACTGTTCTAAATTTAGCACCATCTCTAAGATCAGTTTGAGAGCCCCTTATTTCTCAGTCAGAGTTGGAAGTGCGTCAAACCATGTTTCACAATTGTTCACCATCAGAAAAGTCAGCTTGTGTCAGCCCTTTCTTACAGTCGGATTAAAGTTTAATTTCACATATGTTCCGATTTTTGTTTTGAGACTGTTACTGGAAAAGTCATTATACTTGTCTGTCGTCTGAAAAATGTTTCTTCTTCCTCTGAGTATTTTAGATAATGAATCCAAATAGTTGACAAATGTTGGATATATTTTATGTGGACAATGAGCCATTTATAGAATACATGGTGTACCTTGGTGATGTTTTCTCTAGGTGTCCATAAACGGGTTGAGTTCTGTCTCGTTCAACTAACAGTAAAGGACTGTTTTCTAAAATTTCCTGGGTGCCACATTAAAATCATGAGAGTCATGACGTCATGTAGTTAGGTAGGAGGTAAGAAGTATACAGTACCTCAACATATCATAACCACGTGTTATAGAATCCATAGACCCAAGTTCTAGGATCAATAGTGAAACTTTCAGAGCATTTGACTGTTAATCATCTAAAAGATTATTTCCCAAAAAAACTAAATTTGAGTTTTGCATAAGTCTCTTTTTTCAAACAACATTTATTACATTAAACAAAGCGGAAAAACTTACAAAACAAAGAGCGAAAACAAAAACGACAACAAAACTGATGGCAGTTATGAAAGTATTGAATACATGGATTCAAAGTTTTTTTGAAATATTGAAAATCCTTGTCTCCTTTTCTTTTTGATATTTTCTGTTCTTATTCACACAAGTCTTTTAAGTCAATGAGAAAAACTGAACGTCGAAGACGTATTTCTGAAGTCTACATATATAGATGCGGTACTTTCCATAGAAAAAAACCACGCATACGTCTCTTATACTTTCACTGCTTTTGATCTAAATTTCGTAATATCTACAATCATTGAGCTGCATTATTTTCCATCTGTTAAAGCCCTGTCGAGCTGGAACTTTTGACATTATTTTCATGATTTTACTTTCAAACCACGATTTGTTCCTGTAGATGAACTGACTGTTTGGCGTGCAAACGCGTATAATCGACCTTCGTTCTTGACTGGACGTTTAAATGCGAACAAGATAATTAGTAAACGGGTGTCGCACCCGTTTAATCGGCCTCCACAGCAAGAGTACGCAGCTACGTTATATGTGCGCATGCGTATTGGAATCTTCAAAGATTCTACATAGTGTCGTCCATTGGTAAGCCTGGACCGGGCCCGCACGGATGCCCTATTACTACGAGCTCGTCAAAAAAGCGAAGGCAGCCGAGTGGCAGTGCATTGCAGCGTCAATGCAAGATATACATCGGCAACCAGATCACAAGATGGCAGGATTAAATACGGCTAGTTTTCAATCTACGTTTCAATACAGCATCAGTCGCCTAGCGGAGAGGCCACAGAGAGAACCGCTCGGCTAAATCTCCACTCCCAAAAAAAGAGTGGTTCAATAGCTGGCTAAGTTGTTACATTTTTTCTGAGTGAGATCGCTCCACACGTTGTAGAGTTTGTGAAGCACTCAGGCACGCATGCTCACTATCACACATCGCACATACAAACTTTATCGAAGCGAAGAAACTAAAGGATGAAATGGGGCTTTCTAATCCCGATTTGGCGGCAGAATTGATCTACAGGTAAGGGTAATGAGACTGTGAGAGAGTGCGGCCCAACGCATCTAGCGTTACTAAGTTCACAGAATTTGTGCCCCGGGGACACTTCTCTGTAGTCTGAACATTTATCATGGTTTCTAAACAACCGTTTATGCCTAGCATATTTCGGTCCCAAATGCTTCGTTACCATGACCCGAGACGTTTTGTCACTGATTGGGCTACCATCTACTACTGAACCTAGCCCTGCGTACAGGTCTGTGTGTTCAAGGCGTTATACGACCTCCACCACAGCCCATCAACGCTTAATGGAGATAACTGGTGTCTCTTTGGTTCAGAATCGGACCGCAACGTAAAAACGGTCTTTTTGGCCAAAATTCTGCTCTATCGGGGAAAATCCTTTCCCTGCCTACCTTTTCCTCCTAACCGACCCCAGAAAAGATGCTATTAACTTCTCCTAACATCCAAAACCGCTCGTTTTCTGAAACATGCCGTACTCGACAATTTTACGTTGTGGTCCGCATGCAGACTGCCACCGCCGAGTCCCCAGTTATCTCCATAGACCGTTGCAGGGCTGTGCTGGAGGCTGTATAATGCCAGGAGCACACAGACCTGTACGCAGGGCTACTACTGAACCATGTTTGCAAAGAATATACACATTATCACGTCGATACAGCAGGCCGACAATAAACATGTGTCAAACGATTCTTTTAGCCTAGTAGCTGCAGTTCTCCATGTAGCTCTGCGTGGCAAAGCTATGTAACCAACGTTTAACGCCGGCCCGGTAACATACACCCCTGCCACGCAGAGCTATCGTCCATGCTGCAGTGCAGGTCCGAAGGCAAACTAAGGTTATGCTGGTTTTGTGCCTAAAAAATTGACCACTGCGATTGAAAGAGTCGGCAAAAACACGGGACAAGTGAAAAGGTTTGTGAAGAATACTTAGAATTTCAAATAATTGAGTGAAAAAACACATTGAAATATCAGAAACAACTGTCTAAACGTCGTGGGTCCAAGTTCCGAAATGACCAGTTTCCTCTAGCAGTATAAGAGATAGCGTCATGTAAATGTACAACAGTATCTCCAAATCTAATCAAAGGTTTTAAGTATATTATACAGCTTCTTTGTCAACAAGAATTCGATAAAACTTACAACATAGGAATTCACACCGTATTTGAAATTTCTTACCGTTGTCTTTAAAAAAATATTGGACGGGGCGGCTGATTGATCTCTAAAATAACATGTACATTTTATAAGGTATTTGTAACATGCTTTGATTTCCCTTTTCCCATAAATAAGTTCAGTTATCACAGGACCGGGAGTCATGAAGTGTTGCCGGAACAAGCATTACCACCTGTAAATGAGCCTTCTTCTAGGACAATTTGGCATTCAGCATCACCTCATAGAATTATGAAACTATATGAGTTGTCCAGTACATCATCAGTTTCATCTGGACATGAGTAAGATATCATAATGATTTCACTTCTTTGTGTAATGTTAATGTAACTGGTAGACATTTCACTGTAATGGAAAGATAAATAACAACAAATAAGAATAGTTGTTTGTTCAGTCATTATCATATGGTAGCTGTACAATGTTCAAACTTTCCACGGCGATCGAGTGGCGAGGGTGCAGTCAGAATTGCAACATCCTTAGCTCGGTTATTGAACCAATCTTTTTGAGAATCAGGATTTAGCCGAACGGTTCTGTTTGTGGCCTCTGCTGCCAGGTGATTGGCTACCATGCGTCGTGGGTTCAAGGCCGATTGAAAACCATAGCATATTCCAAACAAAGAAGTGTGATTTGTTTATGAGAAATCTGTGTAACTGTATGATCAACAAAGTAGACAGTGCATGATGTTACAGTGGAGGTACGTATCCGTTTCTAGCTCAAGGAAATAATTCACCTAAGGTTGTTTCCCTTATAAACTCGGGGTCGTCTGCAGCATCGAGATCGAGAGGTTGATGACCATTATCAGCAAAGGTGGATGGACTTTGTCGTTTAAAGCGTAACCAGTAGTGAATTCACTTAGGGTCTAATAAAACATTTTTGTGGTTTTGCCGCATTATAAAGATCATTTTTGGAGCGACTCGGTAAAGGATGACGCCTTCGTTGCTGCTAATTTGCATTCTAGGCTTCAGAGCATTGTGCTGTTTTCATTTTCTCGATCAGAGAAATTCTTACTTTCAACATTCTGTCCCGCTTTTCAGCTGTTTTTGAACGCTATATAGCAAAATGATACCTGCGCTGTACGAATCTGTATGCTGTAGCATAAATATCGTATCAGTAGCTTGTAGCGATGACGGGACATCTTCTCCTGGCGAAATTATGAGCAAAGCAGCTATGGTTCGACCAATACAACTGGATTCTAGGTTGCCAACACATTCAAAAAGCACCAACACTCTGATGAATGCTCTTTCGGCAACCGTTATCGTGTTCAGGCTAACCTTTCACGTTCTCTGGCGTTCACCTTCCCCCTTTGTCTAGAACATCGATTAGTGCATCAGGTAATAAATCTGATGGGATCAATTATAGAACATCGACTAGTGCATCAGGTAAAAATCTGATGTGATCATAATTGAATATATGCAAAAATTATTCGACTTCTTGGGAATCTTATGAAAACAGGTTTTTTGCCACTTGCCCTAGACCAATAAACTCTTGTAATAGACGGACATTACCAATTTTTTGGTCTGTTTCAGTACCAATGACATGATTCGTTTCATTGCATTCCTACCTATGGTCCATTTCTTCTTCAATCGTTGCTTTTTTTTTTGATCTCCCGTTTTCGTAGTTATTGGACTTTATAAAAATCGAACGCATTGTTTTTACGTCTACAAGAATGGATGAGTTTTTAAAAATTAGTGCTGTTAGCATATAGTGTAAACACCTCGAGGTTACACCAGTGGACGCATAGTTCCTGGGCCAATAATCTTTATATAATGTCGATAACAAATAACGTTCACTACCTCTTCATACTTGATACATTCATGCATCTTTTATTGATATAAATACATGTTCTCGTTCTTATGTAAATAATGCTCACACTAGCTCGCCATGCATTGGTGATATTTTGTGTTTTGGTCTTGAGAGAACAGCTTGTCCGATTCATAAAATATACCATGTGATCGCAGGGAATGTAAGTAAACAGGAGGTCGTAGCCTACGTGTTCATATTTCATTTTAACATTGGATGATGTTTTCAAATTACGTTTTCTGTCAAAAGAGTATGTACTGAATTGTTTAAGTCTCTTAGTCATATTGAAAGTTAATGGGTATGACAGTTCATTATTACCTCATTTGCATAAACTGAATGCAGTAGATTTGATCAAAATTCAAAGGAACTTTTAACATACTTACTTTCATTGAGCATAATTATATAAATGACCTATTTAATGTGATTCGAGGTGAGGTTCTTCGAACTGCCAAGCAGGTTTTGAACATCTATTTAGAGAATAGCAGCAAAAAGAGCTACCAGCAGCAAAACGTTAAACCACCTTTCACTTAGAGGAACAACCCAGCAGGTATTGAAAAACTTTTTTGAGAGAAGCAGCCAGTGTTTCTGTGGTCTGCACTGAGGGGGATTGGTAGCCTCCTTTGCATATATTCCCTCTGGTGGTGTCATCTCTTTCTAAAGTCAATGCAAAGATTTTTTTGATCCCCTGTTTTATGTCGATGTGTTTGGCTGTGATCAGCCCTGCACTTAAGGATAAGTACGCCAAATTCCAACGCACATGTATTTCCGCACATTTAACCCCCTGGCTCCACGTAAAATTGTGGTGTTTACTTGTCGGCCATGATAAAAGTTTCACCGAAGTGCAGCTAGCTGCAGCCAACATGAACAGATCTCTTTGGGTGGAAAATTTTGCTCGAAAACAGAGCTGAAACGACACAAAAAATGTTTCCAAGGCAACCTTTGAACGGTTTGAGAATAACTCAGTTGATTCACATTCATTAGCGAGAAATGTGGGAACATCGACATCAGATTATTTTGAACCCTTTTGGTCTTTGCCACGCGACGATACTGAATGCGAACCCTTGATTCCTCCAACTAATCAGCAAATACCGTGGTATGAAGGCGTTAGACTGGTGAATTTGGGAGTGCTTGCAAGAGGATTAGATGCTTGCAATGTTTGCCATGAACACCTGCGTCTGACACAGTGTCAATTTGAAACCAAGTATGGCGGTGGCAGCGTACTCCATATACCCTCTGACCAATGCGGTTCTATAAATAATGCATATACGAGTAAAACCCATCGGAAAGTTGAGCAGAACCGTGGTATGCAGGCTTTTGACGTCAACGCCAAAATTGCCACAGGTACGTGCCTATTTTGGTCATATTGAGTTTACGTGAAACGTTGTAACATACGGCTTTACATGTTTCATTTGTCTTCAGTGTGATAATAGCCCAGCACCAGGAGCGAGATCACTGTGCCAAAAAGTAAACATAGTCGTCATATTTCCCTTTTTCTCTGTCGGTTGATAATTTCACCAGTGTCCTATTTATATACCTGTCACCAGTTACAGTTTCTGAAAAATTGTTATTTTTAGTGAACAGGCCGAGATACATATATAATGTAGCTGCAATAATTATTATCCCGTTGGGGTTGTTTTGACCATGGCGCTCATTACTTCCGTATACGCGTATTCGATAGGAACGCCACGGTCAAAACGGTCGCTGTGGGCTAAGAAAATGCAGCTACTAATAAATAACATGTTGATATCTAAAACCTAAACCTGACTAAAACACTTCCACTTCCCCCTTTTTTTTTGATCTCCCGTTTCGTAGTTATTGCTGCTAAAATACATTTTGTGTATGCACAATAAACTAACATATTATACTTACTGTTTATTTTAAAATTTTAGGATTGATTTTCGAATTGAACATTGAGATACATAAACCCATGAATGTGCATCCATGATATACCAAAGTGGCCCTTAATGAAATTTTGTTTGTAAAATAACTTTTTATTTATGTCCTATTTACTACTCATTTTTATAGGTAGGATCACCGCTGGGATTGGAGAACGTCATCTCAGTCAGATGCTGTCATCAATTTCTGTACCAACCATACATCATAGGACATTAAAACGCAAAGAGAGAGAAGTTGGAGAATCAATTTTGAAAATTGCAAACCAGTCATGTAAACAAGCAATATCAGATGAGATGTGTGCATCAAAGAAACCGAGGTAGGAATGTCTGATATCCAAGTTATTGTTTTATATTTCATCAATAATCCACAATTATTACCCAGAAGAGGTTTGATTGATACAAGATTTGGGTTTAGTTGGTGATATATAGCAGAAGCCCAGTTAATATATGAGTATTGTTTGTAACTATTTCCGATTCAAGTTTTGGAATATGCCCAGGTGAATATTTTTAATCAAATGTGTCTGAATGGTGTTGGTATTTCTAAAAGTAACCAGTAAAATAACTAGGTGCCTTGACTAGTAACATTTAGCAATAAACTGGTCATGTGAGAGTTCTGATATGTGCTTACAGAAGTTTTCACAATTCTTTTCAGTTGAACCAGATTTTAGCCACCGTTTGGTATACGACTCGTCAAAATTTCTTTCTTTCAGAAACCATACCCTCTTTGTAACGATGTAATTCAACAAATAACAGCATACATTTTGTCATTGACAGTATGTTTAATATACTTATAATATTTTAAAGAAAAAGTATATATTTTGATGATTTAATATGTTTCGTTTTAGGATTGATGTGTCGTATGATGGAGGATGGCAAAAGAGGGGCAGTGGGAGAGAATGTAAGAGTTTGTCAGGTGAATATCTTCAGTAGTTTTAAGTGTTATTACTAGTGCCATATTTTGATTCCATCGGTATATTACATATTACATATATTGGTTTAATTCTAATGAGACATTTCATCAAAACCCAGTACTAAAAGCAGAAAGGCTTTGCCAGGCTTAGCAAACTACAGGTTAGTCTAGCTTTTTTCATTGTGACTAGTCATCACATTAAGTGAAAAAGCTCTCAATTATCACTAATTAATGTTTTGAAAACTAAGTGATCTATTTTAATTTTTTTCTATTAATACAGAGAGCTTTTGTATTTGTACATATGTCATGGTACACTGATAGGTAGACAGACAGGAAAGGTCTTGGCATATAGCACAAGGTGTAAGCAATGCAGAGTGTGTGATTGTGCTAGGAAGGCAGGAAAGAAAGTCTGGAAACATCAATGTCATGGAAACTGGGCAGGTAGTGCCAGGGCTATGGAAGCAAGTAATAGCTGTAGAAACAGTAAAAGAAGTAGAGGAGATGGTTAAAATCGGTAGCGTGACTATGGATGATGATAGTACCACAAAAGCTAAACTACACACTGAAGTTAGAGAAGATATAGTAAAACACAAAGACAATAACCATGTAAAGAAAGGTTTTGCAGACAAGCTTTATAAATTAAAAGCAGACAAATCCTATAGTCAGCTGTCAACAAAAGTTATATGCTATCTACAGAAGTGTTTCATTTATGCCTTGAGTCAAAACAGTAGTAGTGTGAGTGATCTGGAAAAGAACCTCAAAGCAATTGTTCCCCATGCATTTGGTGACCATGTTTACTGTGATTCAAGGTGGTGCCAATTCATGAAGGATTCAGCTCAGTATAAGCATAGAAGCCTCCCCTATGGTAAAGACTTGTGCGGTGAAGATCTTAGGAAGGACTTAGACAGAGTCTTGAATGTGTACATTGTGAACTCTAGTGACCTTGTCAGAATTGGTTCATCACAAGGAAATGAAAGTTTAAATATGGTTATTGCTTCAAAAGCTCCAAAGGCAAAACACTACAGTGGATCAAACAGCTTTGATTTCCGTGTGGCAGCAGCAGTTGCACGGAAGAATTTAGGGCACACTTACGTTAGTAAGGTTAGTACGATAGAAGTGTAGAGTGAAAAGGCAAGTTGGCCAAATGAAAGCACACACTAGTAAGCTACATCAGTGAGATCATGAAGAAAGATGCAAAAGAGACAATGTTTCCCTTGAATCAACTGCATCTCATTTTCATAACTCATTGTTTCTTCTTGATTGCAGGTTCACAAAGAAAATTTACTGTCGCCTAGAAGAACATGCCAAATTTATGGTGCCAAATTGGATAGGAAAACTCAAAAAGTGAATGACAGAACTAAGACTAAGAAAGGAAAGTTAAAGAGACTCCAGGTATGCTGACAATGAAAGAGTTACAAAATAATACAAGAAGGATGTCACTAGCACAGACCATAAAATGTGTAAAGATATATTGAATGAAGTGATTTTGTATTGACATGAACTCATGGATTCTGACATGAATGATCAATACATACATACATACATACATACATAAATTGGAAATAGATACACACACACTTACATATCAATACATAATATTATATTTATTGGAAATTGAACCTGTATTTGAACCACTAATGTTGATAAGTATTTCAGTTCTTACCACTGCATGTTCAATTGTGTTTCTTGTCTACTTAAGCGAAAAGAGAAAAGAGCTCAGAAGACGGCAGCCATGGAAGTACGAGAAGGGAGTACATATGAAAAGGGTGTTGGGTTGTCCGCGTCATCAGTGAAATGCAGGAATGAGATTCAGGAGCCTGTCTCACCACCTGATTCTGTAACACTGTCTGAAGGATCATATACTCCTATCGTCTTTGATATAGAAACTACATCAGCATTGGAGTACTATGTGTAATATGACACAAGTCCACAACCTCACCATGCAATCTGCACCCATACTCCTCACGCAAAGCAAGCGAAGGTACAGCAGAATACATGTATCACTTGTGAAAATAACTTCTATACCCTATAGATGGCATGGTGAGGTCATGGAGTTCTGTTATTATTGTATGTGCTCCCTCAAACTCTATGGAAACGGTGTAGTTTTGGTCACGGCCGCTGTGACTGTTGGTGCAAACTGAGGTCATATTGTATCAGTTCCCCAGTTCTTTCACTTTGAGTTTTACTGCAACCCTACTATTGAACCAGGTACCTATGTTAGTAAATCCCTGTCAGTTTCCCTACCAATATTCTTATCTTCCTAGTAAAATACTGAGGAACTTTGATCAATGCCTTTGTTATCTTCCTACATTCTCTCACCTTTCTCTATGTAGTGGAAAGACTGTAGGGAGACTGGATGTAAACAAAGCACAGCAGGGGCTGGTTAATTAAACACTGATCAAAATTAATGACTGTTTTCCTAGGAACATAGGGACATTGCCTGGAATATTGGTAGGGACTTACCAAGTTAGGTATCCAGTCCAATCTTGCATTTGCAGTAAGAGGGATCAGTGATATGAGAAATCTGTAACGCCACAGCGTTTTGATCATACATTTTGGGCATTTGTGTTCTGTGGTTTTCTGTTTGACAACAGAGAGTACCCTGAAAACCCAAATGTTTAGCATAGTGAAATTTAATTTTCAAAATTATTTCCCACATATGATTTAAATGTGTAATCTGTCATGATGCCACACAAAATCAAGTGTTAGCACAGTTTTGGATAAATTAAGATATGATTTTAGCCAAAACCTCTTACTATCTGTCATAAATGAAAAATTAGGCTAATTTCTCATGTTTACATATTTATTTTATTTCAGATTCAACTGCAGAAATCACCCAGATTGTAGCTGTGTCAAAAGATAACCAGTTCAGCCAGTACATTTTGCCAAAACAGCCAATTAGTCGTATTGCAAGTGAAAAAAACTCGCCTTATTGTAAAAAGCGGTAAATTGTACTATGAAGGAAACCAGTTCCTACAGTTCCCAAGCAATAATGCTTGGAAAGTTCTATAGAGTTCATCTGTAAATTTGATAATCAAATTTAGTTGCACACAATGCTCGATCATTGGATTGTAGATATTTGTTGCAAGCTATGAATGAATGCTCCTTGACAGATCAGTTTGTAGCAAATGTTTGTGGATTCGTTGATTCATTGCCAGTGTTCAGATCATTATACTCTGACAGAACATCATATTCCCAAGAAAGTCTTGTAAATGACTGTATAGGGCAGGATTATGAAGCACACAATGCTGTGGCTGATGTTTTTATGTTACAGAAATTATCGAAAATATGTCAGGTTTCATTGTCAATGATGATTGAAAAGAGTTTTACATTACATTGGATGATACAATATCTCACTTTCAAAAACCAACAATCTACTAATTACAAAACTCTGATCTCCCTTGTAAATAATAAAGTTTTAAGTAAGTCGATGGCAAAAAGAGTGGCAGAATCTGGACTTAATTACAGCCATCTTTACACAACATACCAGAGAGGTGGATTAGATAGCTTAAGACAGTTGTTTACTGAAGAAACTTGCAATGGTTCTGTAAGAGTAACAAAATCATCCCGTATAATAAACAGTGTCTTTGAGTTTTTTAACTCGTCTGTCAATGATAATGTTTGAAATGTGTAAGTTCACAATGAGTAATAATTCCTGAATGACTTTACATATATAAGTTGTGATAAATTACATACAGGGTATTTTACCATGGTTAAGGAATTTGTACCAAATATTGCATTTGATACACATAACAAAAATACTATGAAAATAGCCAAAGTAGTGGCTCATGGAGCTTTAATGAACTTTAGTCATACCGGTAACACTAGATACAAAAAGGTAAAGCTAACCACAGTAAATAATGAATGCAGTGTACTTACCTGCGTAAAGATTATGCCAAAGTTTTTCTTTATGTGAAATATTACTATCAATAATTTACAGTCTTGTATTTTGGCCATACATACTGCATTGGATATAGTTATTCCAGGGATCAGTGTTGATCATCATTGTCATATACATGTGCTATACAGAAGATTATCTTTTTGAATGTAAGTCTATACAAATGTATATAATAAATAAATATGAGTTGTTCATGAAACACTCAATGTATATTTGGTTTAATACATTTTATTGTTCTTTGTCTTTTATTTCTATATCATAATGCTGTATGCAGATCCTGTCGATGCAGTTCACCTTTTCATATCAAAACAAACTAAGTTTTAAAGGGACATAACACTGTTCCAGTTTTTTTGTCCTACTCTGTTTAGCATGCTAAATACCTCGTATTCTGTTTGTCAATACAGCCTGTACATATATAATTCTTATTGCATTGTTGAAAGGAATTCTAGTCTTGACTTGCATTCAGTTGTCGACAACAACAACAATAATGATGATGATGATGATGATGATGATGATGATGATGATGATGACTGTCTAAATATAGAGTGTATTGATAAGTTAAAGACAGAGGATTTCATTATTCTTCAAGGATTTGGAATCAGAAACTGCAGTTGTTACACAAAATCAAAACACTGAAAGAAAAGCCAAAATTCATTTATAAAAGGAATTTTATTTTAAAAATTGAATAACGCTGGTAAAATTCATCTACCTTGCCCACCATAAAGTCATTCCAGTTGATCAAATGTAGAAACTTTTCAGACAACATAGCCCATGCCTATGAATATAAACAGGCTAGGTTATACCATAATGACCTAAGCAAATGATGAGTAGCCTGGGGGGTCCAGAGAATAACCTGATCTGACAGGTTACCAGTACACAAAATGGCAAAAAACTGTTCCTGTTTAAAATCAACAATGTCTATAAGATTTATTTTAATGTAATATTTTGATGACACCCATGACCTTTGGCATTCGAGTCCAGGACCCCCTAAGTTAGTAATATTTTTAAAACAGGAACAGCTGAATCTGGCGTAGTAAGCCAAAGCGCGGCTTCTATTGTGGTATAAAAGGTCATGTACCTAAAAAACTAGCATGGTGACCATCACTTTTTAAAAAGTCATAGTGATAATATTTAATCTTACTATAACTTGGCCAAGTTTAATCAAATTGACATGATTTTTGAGGTAAGTATAAAAGTTTCAAAAGCAGAGAATTTATGAAAATATCATATTAAAACTATTTTTAATATTTTTTAATTCCTGAATAGATTAAATATCTTAATTCTACAAATTGTGTGCCTGGAGAATGAGTGCTGTCCATGTATTACTTTATTTGCATTTTTCTGAATGTTAAAGCGAGTTCCAGAATACATTTTCAAACTAAAGGTAGATTTTTCGATTGCTAGGGAGCCCTCTTTTGAGAAAGGTTTCCATGGAAACGAGCATTGTGACCCCTGTTTTTTATTTCATTTTTAAGTTCTGAGACATGAAGGAATTTCTATGCAAAGTTTCAAGAAATTGACATTATTCTAAATTTCTGTGAATTTGTAGCACTTATCCTTAAAACAGCGAGAACTGGCCCCCAAGTGTAAGCAAAGGTGCCAAGCTGAAAAAGAAATCGGCGTTCAGATCCTTCAAAAGCCCCTCCATGCTGTCAATCAGCAGCAAGCAGCCAATACCCATACTAGCCAATGAAACAAGGTTCTTGACAATGTCCTTGCTCATATGGGCGTTGAACACCGTCTCATAAATGGGGTAGTGTTTACTGATGAGCTCATCAGGCTTTATTTCTCGACAAGAATTCGTAAATCATGACTTCCCATCATTGGTAGATGGTAACTTTGTCCGGGTTGGCAATCCCATCTTCAAGCAATCACCAAGCTTTTCCTGCACCTGTTCTGCTCCTCCCAACCCAGAAACCATGGTGCTCCTGATGCTGGTTTGTGCCCTAGATTTCAGTAAGCATAGGTCTGGAAGCCTATGTTCAATCTGGTCGTGCCTACCTGCGTCAATCCACTGCCAGAACCCCTGCCACTGTCCGCTGGAACAAACCAGTTGTACCGTCCTTCTGTCCAATTAATTTTGCTGCAATAGTAGTCGGGCTGTCTCACTGTGTGGCCTCATATGTTTTTGTTTCTGGACAAAGAAGTCCTTGGTGTAACAATATTTGCTGTCGGGGCTGATGAAAAAGTTCTGGCCATTGTACTTTGCGCCTTTTGTTACAAGCCGTATGGTCATGTAATAACTGGTGACCTAAACATCGTCAAGAATAATAAACTTCGGCAGTTGTTCCAGTATGGCCCTAAATATCGTGAGCCACCAACCATAAACTGGAACTATAATTTTAAAATCATTATGGATGCTGCCGAGACTTATGCAAAGAAGTGGGCCTCTGTAGAAGATGAAGACGTTGAGTGCCTCTCTGACTGGTTACGTACTGTCAGAGATAAAGTTCAGAAACGTATATCACGTCTTCGTTCTTCATATACTGTCATCAAGACAACATCTTCATTTGATGACTCCACCATACGTGAATGCCTAGATGCATTGCATGATAAATATGTTGTCGTACCTGCAGACAAAGCTTCTAATAACATCATTTTTGTCTGCAAGCAATTCTACATTCAGTGTTTGATGAATGTACTGAAAATTAATTCAGGTGACAGTAATACCACCCACTGTCCATCAAGCCTGTCCAAACAGGAAATATTTGATAATCATTCATCGGTTTTGAATGCATTTGGCATCAAGCTATCAAATGATGACAATGTTCTACCTCGACTATATTGGATTCCCAAAATCCATAAGAATCCATATAAGCAACGTTTTATAGCAGGTTGCAGCAGATGTACAACCAAACGCTTGTCACAACTCTTGACCACAATTTTGTCAGCCATCAATTCTGGTCTGGTACGATATTGTGACAAGGTTTATGAAACGAGTGGGATTAATCAGATGTGGATATTGAAAAATTCTAAAGAATTATTACATACTCTAGATACCAACAAAAGCAAGTATGGTTCAATCCGCACATTTGATTTTTATACACTTCACACCACCATCCCACACAACAAGCTTAAAACTAGGTTGTCATCATTGGTTAAGCAGGCCTTCTTTTACAAGAATGGCAGTCGTAGGTATGATTACATTGTCATCAAACACAATTCAGGCTATTTTAGTAACAACAGTGATGCCAAATGCAAATACACTGATACGAAAGTAATTAAGATGCTACACTTCCTAATTGACAACATATATGTCTCATTTGCCGGTATGACATTCAGGCAAACTATAGGCATTCCTATGGGTACAAACTGTGCACCTATTCTTGCTGATTTATTTTTGTATTCATATGAAGCTGAGTTCATGCAGACTCTTCATAGTTCAGGATCTAAAAGAGTTGCAAAGTCCTTTAATAATACCTATAGATATGTTGATGATCTCATCAGTTTGAACAATCCTGGAATTTCTAATTACCCCCATCACATATATCCAGATGAATTAGAAATTAAAGAAACAACGGAGAGCATGAACTCAGCATCGTATCTTGATCTATTTATTGAAATTAGACACAATGCAATACACACCAAGTTGTATGATAAAAGGGATGATTTTAATTTTGAAATCACTAACTTTCCCTACTTGACCAGTAATATTCCGTCAAGTCCAGCTTATGGTTTGTACATTTCACAACCACTGAGATACTGTAGAGCTTGTGATTCATATGGAGATTTTCAAGAGAGACACAGCTTATTAGTCTTAAAGCTGGTGAGACAAGGATTTTCACAAAGTAGGTTGGTTAGATCTTTTAAGAAGTTCTATGGTAGATATGGAGATCTTATATCTAAATATGGCAAATCTGTCACTCAGATGATGAAAGACAGTATTCCCGACTTTGACTCAGAACAGTAATTTAGCAGATAGCTGAATTACCGTACAATAACTTTGTCACACTAGTTCAATCTTGACGGGTGTAGCATGCTAGCAGGGTACGCTTACCCATTCCGGACACCTGGTACCACCACTTATATAGTGGTTCAAGATTGTACTACCGATTTTGTCAGTGATCTTATGTTTCTTTGTGTGTTTGTTTTTACTGTTTATTGGACCTGGTAATTTATTTGCCTTGAATGATAATGATTGCTGGAATCGATTTGATGTCATATTACTCAGCAAGGGGCCATTGCTGGTGACGTACGTGTAACCATTGCCAAGTCCTCCATTTGACCCCCTCTTGTACCTAAAGTCTTCATTGTCACTGATGCCGAACTCCCAGCAGAGGGATTAATAGTTAACCTTGTTGTAGCTGTTATTCCAAATCTTAAAAGTGCAATCGTCAGGCAGAACGTTCAACCCACACTCATGGATAACACGCCTGGTGGTGAAATACACATGGAAACGGCGAAAGAATCTGATTTGAGAGGTAAAGTGGATGCCAACGAGTGGTCTTGGAAAGTTATGCCACAGCCAGCCGTGGTGCACCAAACAGTGAAGTTTAACTGCTTATGCCAGTAATGCATGTGAGTAATAGTGTTATATGAAAGAAAACGAAGAAAGGGTGAACCCACCAGATTATGTGTAAAACGAAATTTATTATGAAAAATAAAACTAATTGCCAAGTCAGGGATAAAATACAAACTGTAAATGTGTATGGGCTACTTATCTCAGCTGGGATGGCAAAGCTTTAGTCTCAGAGTTGTAACAGTCAGTCGGATGAATGAACAGTCCTTTGGCTTGCAGGCTTGAAGTTGCACAAACTCCATACTATAAATCCAGCGTGGCAGTGAAGGTCTTGAAAAGTCTTGAAATTAATACTGCTGGAGTTTCCAAGGACTTGAAGTAGCGTGCAAGAGACACTATCCCAAATGTCTGACTGCAAGCTGTGTGGGCCCCTCTTTATACTTATGTGCTTATATAAGAACATATAAGAACAATCTAGAACTTTTATTGACATGCTAATTACTGCTCTAACAGTATCTCTCTTACACAACTAATTAAATTTCCAGAACATTCCAAACATGACTAATTGAATTTAAGGTTGTGAGGTCGTGAAGGACAGTGACCTTGAGAATGTTCATGATGAGTGTGGGGGTAAATGACACAACATAACAATAGCCAACCAAACCTTTGCCTCCCTAGCGATCCTGTAGGCAAGGATAATGATCTTTAATATGTCTCTGAGGTGGGTGATGAACGTTTTTGTCCTGGTCACATAGATTTTGAATCCCGTCAGTAGCACCTTGAGATCACTTACAAGTGCTGCCTCGCTGTATCTACTGGTGGGACCACTGGACGTAGATCCTTAATGAGCTTAAAACTGTCGGGGTAGCCGGCCATCCTGCCTATATAATTTTTAGCGATTTTCTGGCTACTCTTCCTCAGTATAGCGGTTCAGCCCATACTTCTGCGTATAGCTTCCCAGAGGCAGAGTGAAGCTGTCTTTAATCTGAATCTTGAACATCTTTGAGAAGCTATCTTTGATAACTGTCGAGTCTTGGTCTTCGGGCCGCTCACTGGCTTGGCGCACAACTCTTTGTCTTATTTCTGTGACACCCTGGAGAGGGCGACTGCCCTCAGGACCGCTGGTAGGGCAGGAATGAGAGCAGCAAGTGCTCTGCTGACGAGCTCACCTTTTGTGCTGTTCAGGCTAATATTGATTCAGCCAACCAACTTGTAACTGTGCCAGTTATCAGTGACTGTTCCTTCAGCATAATCAGCCAGCTGCTTAGTAGCATCTATACAGACTGAGACATGCGCCATGGTTCTACATTTAACATGCAAATCTCCTTCTGTTTGAGATATGTATCTGTTTTTTGTGTTATGGATCAGCTTCAGTACACAATATGCGCTCAGATAACGTTGCTTTTCAATGTCTTCTTGGCCTTTGAACACATCTGTGGAGTCTACCCCTTGGAAAAAAATGAGCCTTCTGACACTCTAGCACAAAATCGAGGATGGTGCAGTATAAAAGATCGCTCATTAGCCGTTTGCTTGTTTTGCCTTGAGGATATGTCTGTTTGGTCTCTGCAGGCTGCACCATTCTAGATCAATGCCGAAGCCACATACTTACCTGTCTTTATTCAGAAACTTTGGGATATTCTTTTCACCTAACATCTTCATCTTATGCTATCAGCCTATTCACGGTGTACAATAAAAGTGCTGTCATAAAAATCCACGGCTGTTCACCAACGAAGCAAGCCACAGTGCCAGCGGTATTCAGAATGAAACTGACAATGGTGCCAATCAATCCTGGGAAAGCTGCAATACTCTTTGCAGCCAGTCCCTGAACAAGTCTATCAACTTCGTTTTCAGCTTCAGATCTGGATCGTTGAGAACTTCGTTCAGTGATCTTGTTGGAGCCATTCTCACAGGAACTCTCCGGTACTCGCAATAGAGCCTCTCGATTTGGTTTGTGATTTTCCTTAATCGGTACGAGCTCAGGTATCAACTCAATGGGTTCACCATAAGGGCCGGGGCGTAGGTTTTCGTCTCTCTGGGCGGACAGCTCCCCTACTCTTTTTATTTTTATTTTATTAATAATGATTTCCACAGCCGAGGCCATTCACGTCGGACTGTTAGAAAAGTACAGATACATGGTTAAAACAGAGAAAGGCATACTAATTTTAAGAAACATTGAGAAAACAATGTTTTAAAATATTTAGAAACCCGTTCAAACTTACAGAAAAAGGATATATGTCATTTTAGTCGTTTAAAAGGCAATTACGTTGTCTCGGAATTCTACTAAAAAGGAAGTTACGAACACTATTGACTCTATCGAATGGCACATGAAATAAAGGAGTACGCTGAGTCAAACACCATAGTACATGAAGACCCCAAAAAGTTAGAGAATTGACATTAAACTTTGCATTTATGCATTTGTATGAAATCTATTATCAGTATATTATATAAAATCACCAGAGTAAAATTTGTTTAACCAAACTTAGAGTCAAGACATTGAGGGTACGCTTGGAAGTGAAGACCATACAGTCACAGTCACCATGAGTACGGAATGAAACAAATTAGAAACGGGGCAAAAAGTCCAACATTTTTAAAATCTTCTATTGAACGTTAAAAATATGAGTATTTTATGACTCATTCAACTCTCTATTCAAAATAAAATATCTTTTAGCAAATAGCTTTACCTTTGGAGACTGATCGTTCCTCTTGTTGCTCGATTGCCAGAAATTAACACCGTATACTAGCCCACGGTTCCTCCACAATAAGTTGTGGAGGAACCGTGACTAGCCTCATGGCATAATAGGATTTCATTCAGTTGAGTTCGTAAATCCAAGATTGCAACTACGTAAACATCCGTATTACATTGTAAATCCTTAACGTGGCATAAATTCTTGACTTTTCAGTAATTTCAAATACGTAAAAATATATCTTTTCTTTCCTCCCGACCCCATTAAATCAATTACAGTCATCGTAGGCCGCTCGAAATTGCCAGGTCGCTTCGCTGACGCTATCATGAATAAGGTCAACCGGTAGTACACAATAAACGAATCACAGGATCCGACATTTGCCGATAGTAGACGCGACGCGTCAATGTCGATGGACTTAATTGAACAATTAGATCCTAGCATTATCTGACTCTGAGTGAAGCTTCCTATGCGGAAGTAACTTAGCGAGGCAAGTTCGAGTTGTAGTTTTGCCCATAATTGAAGCGTAAATAACATGTTCAGATGAAAAGTTTGTAATTCAGTGTAAAAGCCGATCATAAAGGGTAAAAGAAAGGATCGATGTTTGATTTCAACAAGCGATCGTTCCATTTTCTATGTAAACGCTGATCATAAGGGTGACAGAAGGCATATCGATATATGTTTTCAACTGGCAATTCCCCGTTGTCAGGCGACGAAAAATCGCCGTCTGACGGCTGTTAATGAAAGCCCTGCATGTACTTACTTTTGATTCTGCGGAGAGTCCGTTGGACATTATATTTTTATAGAATATTAACATTTCATTACGCTGGATGATTGGTAAGTGTGATATATCATTTTATCACATGCACAAGCTAAGTTTGTCGTCACTGAACAGAATGTACTGGGATTTATTCTCTGGTCGTTCTACGTTACGACAGTCCGCGTCTATGTCATCACTTTGGGTGCGTCGGAACTTTTTTGCATCGATCTTTGATGTGCTTGTTAAATTATGTAAACAAACAACATTGTAGCCCGTATTCCTCTCGCGATCAACATTGTCTGAGGCTAAGGACCTGTGTATATTTCAAACGTCGAATGATAAAAAGTGTATTGCATAAACAAATACGTTTAAACACCAATATCTCTATGCTTTTTTCCTTCGATAACAAATTCCGTAAATGCATCATTTGTGTACATAATGAGAAGTCCCCATCGCATACCCGTCTCGCTTGGGCTCGTTGAGTACCCCCTCCCAAAAGAATATTTAGTAACCTATAGGCGAAACATATACCATGATTATCTGACTATGTGCTGTCACCATTATATTCAACTACTGGCATTCATTTTAACAATAACTTTGCAGTCAGGTGGCTTAACAAAAATATCGTTACACGGATGACAAATGTGCCAAATTTGCTACAGAGGTTCTCATACATGTGTAGATCAAAATTAGCTATTGCTCCTAAAATTTGAGTCAGCGGAAAGGCTCGATGACGTCATAAATTCAAAATGGCCGCCGCTATATTGCTTAAAATGGTAAAATACTGCTAATTCAGGCAGTTTTTAATGTTATTTTGAATAAACTGACACAAACATCCCAAATTACAAATACAACATAAAATTGATGCAAATGAATTATTGTGATGACGTCATAAAGCCAAAATGGCCGACCCAATTCAAAATATCCCCAATAATAGCTCGTGATAATGTTCAATTACTGTTAATGAAGCCTGTGTCCAGCATTTTAGTGCCTGAACTGAAATTAACACCCCAAATTACAGACGAAACTGTGATGACGTCATAAAAACAAAATGACAACCACAAGTACAAAAAGGCCTATTATGAAGTTTACTATGCTTAGTACAATAGCCCATTTATGTGACAAAATAATAGTTTCAAGGTAATGTACAATTTATCTTGATGATTCGTAAACTCAAAATAAATGATAAATGTACCAAAACGTAGCCAATAAGCTCAACACAAGTTGCAAACTATTATGAAATTGTTGATTATTTAACAATAGCATCTGTCTGAAAAAGCGAATCATTGTAAAGGAAATGAGGGCAACTTTACATATCTGTTCTACCTTTGAAAGTGTTACGATATAGTGAGTAGATCAATAGTCGTCTGATTTCATGATAACGAAAAATATGGCAAGAAAGCGGTGAACAAATCATGCCTTGACTCTGGTCATGTGACCTTGGCCCCCGAAAAAGGTTTTATGTTCGCGATTTTGGTCTTTTGCTTCCTTTGTTTGAGAAGCCTTTTTTGTTTGTTGAATTTTCTGGGTTTTTTATGTCTCGATGTGTAATGACAAACACATAGTTTTGTGCTACAGTAATTCTCTTTTTGGAGGATGTGCTGGCTTAAAAAAGACCGTTTCCTCACGGTTTTATGAACAAAAAGAAGACATTTTTGACTTTTGAAGCTAGCTTACCTTGCGTTTTTGCAGCTTTCGTGAATTTTATGAAAAGCGTCTTTGCCTTTCGTTTTTGGTATCTTTTTGCTGTTTGGAAACATAAAACATAAAAAACGCCAGGAAGAACATAAACAGAAATTCGAAGATTAAACAAAAGCAAGAACTCAGAAAGATTCTCAGATTCATCAAAACTCTTGCAAATCAAACCTTACCAAATGTTGAAATCAAAGCATCAAGCAAAAGCTTGAAATTTATTCCCATTCGAAAGTGCCTGCACAGAAAAATTGTCCTATCAGATATCAACAAATCTATTCGCATCATAAGAGTGTGCAATATCATGAGAAACAAACGATCCATTCATCAATCAGACATCTGTTCTAAGATAAATCCAATGTCGACACTATTAACGGTGGAAACCCCAAAATTGTAAAACAGTCTCGAAGCAACTTAGTTCGAAAGAGGAAATTCCATTCGCAACCCACATCAGAAAGAACACAAATCTAACAGAAAAGACTGCTCTGAACAATCTATCTACAAACAAATAAATCACAATAAAACCCATCAATAAAGTAATTAAGAGACATAGCAATTGTGAATACGACAACTGACATTAAAGAAAGTTATAGACAGCTGCGAAATGTACACTATTACTGTACATTAAGGCAACACTTGGCGACATTAACTATACGGTGGAAATTGTATGTGATATCGTTTATCTGCAACAAGAAGATCATTGACGAGGTGATTTACAGTTTCCCCATTCCCATAAGTAGAATAATTTGTACAACACGATGGTATCTCCTGCCAAAAATACACAAAACCCAAGCAGAAGGAACAATCATCATCAAACGTCCTAATAGCAATGGCTGCTCGAGCCCAATAAACCAAATCTTGGAATTTCTAGACTTTGTCATAAAACCAATCATGCAAAGACGACTTACATATGTTAGGGACACAAAAACTTCATTAACTATGTAGAATCAATACAAATACAAGCAAACTCTCTTCTGGTAACATTAGAAGTGTTATCAATGTAGAAAAAACATGCCAAAAATGAAGCCATAAATGCAGCGATCGTAGCGTTGGACTTTGAAACATTACCAGCTAACTGATACGATACAAAAATCCCCTCAACAACGTACATGAAACCCTTACTGTCGAACTTTCTGAAATGCAGCATATTTTAATTCAACTGAGAAAATACAAACAAATCTATGGATGAAGCATGCCCCAGGGCTCACCAGAAACAAATGATATCACATACCATGAAACGGAGAAAACTATCCCTAATCCGGTCAAATATTTTTATGGAAACCTTTAAAAGGTAACATTTTCATGATTTACTCAGGAACAGAACATTAACTTATAATATTAAGAACACTTATCGGGGAGTGCAACACCCTGTACCCTACGTTCAACGTGGGGTTTCATAATTGAACATTTCATCGACAAAATCTAATACCTAGACCTTGTGGTCTTCAAATGTCAGACACGCAATCGAGAGAGATTGCTCGATTGTAAAACCCACACAAAACTGACAATATTATCTACTACCAGCCTTCAAATGCTTCATTGAAGGTGAATTACTCAGATATGTTCGCACATGCAACAACAATACGGACGTCATATAAAAGGTCAATTTCTCAACGTAAAAACTTCAACAACGAGATAACAAAAAGAAAGACATAGCTTTTATCAAAAAGAAGTTAATGTAACAAATCGTCAGCCATCCTCAAACAACAAAACTAAGAGTAATGATGCAACAAAACCTTGTCGACACAACCTCATCATAATAAGCCTAATCAAACTATTTGATAAGAAACTGGAAAATAATGAAGGACGATAACATGCCGGCCATGGTTTTCCAGAAAACCTATAATAACGTATAAAAGAAAGAAAAACATACAAGATATCCTCCTTCAAGCAAAATTCAAACACAAGGAGAGTACAAATGAACGGTCTGAGCAACAATTCACGCAACCATCAGACTACAACATAATGATCTTAACATCTCTCTTTGATGGCTACAATCAAACTAAGCATGTTGGAATACTAGACCATTCAAGTGACTGAAGAGGGGACCTCACTTTGGCCCGAAATGCTGCTAGGAGGAATCACCAACATAAAACCTTTTTTCCGGGACCAAGGTCACATCATGAGGGTCAAAACACTATCGATTCACTGGTTTCTCACCATGTTTCCCTAGCACAAAACCACATTGATCTACTCACTATACCGTATCATAAACAAGGTTGAACCAGTGTGTGAAGTTGGTTTCATTTCCTTTTATATCGATTCGATTTTTCAAACACAGATTATTGTTTAAAAATAAATAATCTCATAAGAGTTTGTTATTTGTGTTGAACTTATTGGCAAAGGTTTGGTACATTTATTTTTTATTTTGAGTTTATGGAACACTAATACATATTGTATATTACCTTGAAACTATCATTTTGTCACGTAAATGGGCTATTGTAGCAAGCATAGTGAACTTCATAACAGGCCATTTACAATTTTCGGTTGCCAGTTTGGTTTTATGACGTCATCACAATAAATAATTTGCATCAATTATATGTTTTGTCTGTAATTTGGGGTGTTAATTTCAGTTCAGGCGATAAAATGCTGAAACAGGATTAATCAACCGTGCTTTAACATTTTAGACAATGTTACGGAAGACATTTTGAATTTGGTCGGCCATTTTGGCTTTATAACGTCTTCATAATAATTGATTTGCGTCAATTTTATGTTTTACTAATAAATGAGAATGTTTGTGTCAGTTTATTCAAAAAATAATTGAAAACTGCCTGAATTAGCAGTATTTTACCATTTTAAGCAATATAATAGCGGCCGTTTTGAATTTATGACGTCATCGAGCCTTTCCGGTGACCCAAATTTTTGAAGCAATAGCTAATTTTGATCTACACATATATGTGAATCTCTGTAGCAAATTTGGCACTTTTGTCATCCGTGTAACGATCTTGCTGTTTTTTGTTGCTAAGCCACCTGACTATTACCGTCAAAACCTTCCTCAATGACATCGAATGTGGCTTTAAAGCGTATATTTAGAAAACCACTAGCCCCCCTGTTCATTCCATCAAAGGCCTTAATTTGGTACTATTATATGCAACTTGAATATTTAATTAGCAATTATAAGTTTAACCTCAAAATAATTGACCACGCCTTTTAAACAGCACGTAATTGTTTAAAAAAACGATTGAAGCCATTCGTTGGGGATAAAATGCAGCTTAACTTCAGTGGGTTTATTGTTTCAAATGACTGACACATGGAAGCAACGCGAGCAACTGATCCAGAAAACTTGAATAAATATTTTCCAAGCAGATAAATATAGCTCTGTGCTACCATAGTACCTGTCGTGAATACTTTGGACACAGCGTTGTGAGTGAGATACTGTCTATTTTACAGTTTCAAGTGAGTTATTGAAGAAAATTTCGTTTCTGTACATGGCCAGTGGGGTCGGCAACATAGCCGTTGACCATTTCAAACTACTGTCAATCACAAAGTGACGCACAGAAGGTGCTATTGATCAAACATTTGGTGTGTACACCAGGTTACCTACGATATACGCAATGCTACAAAAATCTCAAATAAACAACATTAAATAGATACAAAGCTGAAAACGTGCGAATGCATACTGCACTGCCGCAATTTAGCTACGAAAGATTTTTTTTTATATTTGTATAAGACTATGCCCGTGACAGTATTTGTATGAGACTATATTAGTGACACTTCGCAGGAGGTAGAAGGTAGGTATTTGTGTGTACTCGCTTCTATGCCTGCACTATGTCATAAGCTCGCTTCAACCCGGTTGTGTGCGATCACTGGCACTCTACAATATGGCCCATTACATCAGTGAAATGCCGACGTCCGAAACAAGCAAAACCCTACTCTAATTCTTTTGACCCCCAAAATGTAGTTTTTGTGGTTATGTTATGATGGCTCATCCAAGGCCCGCCGAACGATTCGAACCCGAGATCGCCACCAATATACACGAACCACTGGATGATCATGATCTATCGTGACAGGTGAAACAATTCTGACCGAACTGATCATCTCATCCACAGCGCAGTCATGACTGTGATCCACAGGCTCTCCGAACGTTCCAAGGCAACAGTCGCAAACAGCATTGTCTTACAACATTACATTCGAGTCTGTTTTGGGCTATACACTAGTACTAGCTGGTACTTCTGGGACTGAAACCTAAACGCATTGTTGAGTTGACGTCTTCAAAAGACGCCAGCAGTGTTCCTGCTCGGTACAGTACACAACGAATTCTGAGTGTAACGAACATGGTGGTAAAAACTACCGTATCGTGTTGTAATATCGTCTGTTTTGTTACCTTATAGTATATGATATATATTAAAACTGTCTGGATTAGGATTTCCTGCAAAAGTTGGTTCTTATCTAAGCTGATACTGGCTGCAACACTATGTCAACATAGACTTGCATTCATTATTCATTGCCACCCCCGGACCCTGGGATCGCAAGCGATGGGTTTAAAGCAGCTATTTTCAATCCCAGTTTTCCGCATTAGTGGAGTTCTCCTCCCAGTCAAACACCTGGCCAGTACGATGTTTGATTTCTATAACATTAATTACACAAACTGATCTCGACGCTTTGTCACATTTTGCTTATCCTGCAAACAGAGTTTATATAAGCATTTGATTGACGGTCGGTTCAAATCGCCAAGGTCATTGATTCACCACCACCAACGCTCGAACTTCCTACAAAATCGCCTTCCAATAGCAAGAGAATTTGAATATAAACACAGAGTTCGATCGACAGCAACTTGGCATTCTGTCTACGTTTTTGCGGGTGGAAAAAACTAAAAAGTGGCATTTTCTGCAGTGTGTGCCCGCGTGTTGCCTGTTCGGTGTACACTTACACATCGAACGCCGCCATAACTTCGCGCCCTTTTAAAGGGAGACTCCACCTTAATCTCGTCAGTTTTGTCTGAAGCCTGAGTTTTATGCAATTTAAAGTATTGAATAGCAGCCGGAAGTATGACTTTTAATCCACCCCTATCTGTTTAGAAAAACACTGGTCCCGGAATTCGTTTTGTGTGACTTCAAATGTGTGCCTTCAAATGTCTCTCTTATCGAATGAGTACTATAGGTATATTTTTGAAAAAACTTGCCCCTTTGCCTTGTTATTTCTGTCTTCAATTCTACTTGAGTATTTTAATTTCCTTTCATATATCAAAAACCAGAGATAAGTATGCCTTCAGAAATGCCCATATGATTTCCAATAGCGTCCCTCAAGTATTGTAATCCCTAAGTTTAACTCATTGACTTATAGCACTTGTTTGAGGTGATGAACATGTCTGAGGTTTTAACATACGACTGTTGTTTTATATTGCAGGCTGGAATTACTGAAGACGCTCTTATTGCTGAAAGCGTTCACAGTCAATATTATATCAGGGCCCGAAATTAACTTTTAGTGATGGTAGTCAGGCTGACTACCATTTTCAAAAGTTGGTAGTCAACAGAAGATTCTTGGTAGTCAGAATATTTTACGCAGAAAAAAAGTTGAAAAACCTTGGAATTTAGCCCTAATGAAATTGTCTGTTCAACGTATTTTATTTACAACAGGTGAGTATATCTTTAAAAATTGACTGACTGACTGTAACTTGTTCCGTATAACATACATAGTGGTACATACAAATACATGCATGTTATCGGTATTAATATGTTTGTTAACTGGAAACTCTATATGTTATGTTCAATAAAACAAATGTCTAATTAAAATGTAAGTTTTAGAACACATGCTGAAATATCATCGATCAATCGCGTGAAGGTGTAAACGTCACCGTGAAACAATACTCGTTCGTACTGATATTAACGTCAAACGATCGCGACATTCGAGACAAGCGTACGACCTTGCGGTTTTGAAAAGTGATTTTGTGGACTGATTTTGCAAAACATCGAGTGTTTCCGATTATCATATTTCAACAAAGACTCTCTACCCAGCAGCCATGACCTCTGAAATTTTCGTTTCACCTTGGGCTTTTTCGGAGTGTTTCCAATTGCTCCGTCAACATCATCGTGGTTATTATCATCCGTTGATATTTTCAGCATTTTTTCAGCTGCGTCTTCAGTCTTTTCTAGTGACCGTGACTTAGCTATTCCAGTGGCATTTTCACCACTGACTGCGCCACTCTCTTCAGATTTGTGAAGAACGGACTTTTGAATTCTACGGAAATGGTTTAAAATGCTCATTTTACAGCCTCTAGAGTAAAGTGATTTAACGAGACTGCATGTGACTTGTGATGCTCATGCCTTGTGAAAACGTAACTTGTTTTGCATAAATGTCGCAAAAGACAGCCACGTTAACGAAATTTTTATAACACTGACAAAAGAAAAAACATGATACATTTTGGTAAAGTTTAGCATGTCGACACGTCTATTTAGATTTGGTCAATAACTGGGTGGCTTATGTATCGCGTGTAATCTGCCCGAATTTCACTGGTAGTCAACCTGACTACCACTTTTCAAAGTCGGTAGTCAGAACGGAAAAGTTGGTAGTCAATTGCCGCCAGACTACCGCTAATTTCGAGCCCTGTATATGGACAATTAACATCTCGGCCAAAACAAATTTAACCTAACCTTACTCAGCTAAATTATACAGGCGAAAACTCAGTATGGACGCATACTGACCCAGTTTTTAATGACTAGGAATTTAATTTCAAACACACTCACAGGCGGAGAAAGCGTAAACGTCTGAAAGGTAATATCGATGATAGGTAAATTTCATTACAAATTGGCTGACGCAAAATGATGAACATGCCAGGTAGCTTTCGGTCGCATTGGTATAGGTCGAGTTCTTGTGGATGGCTGGACAGTAATTTTGCATTAGTGTCAGCCGAGGTGATTTACAACCTATTTGACTGACCCCTTTTGAAAGGTAGGCCAAAGGTCTGTCGTCGGTATTTCAATTAAAAGGCATTAAAATTTAAAGTAGATACGCGTTACTTACAACCTTGTTTTACTTAACACAGTGAGACAGTGAAGTAGTTTTATAACTATTTACAGCCTTGTTTTGTTCAATACAGAATGAGAGTAAACAATCTGTACGGCTACTTTAATGTTATAAAATTACTACAGACATCGTATTTTCATTTACTTTTTAAAACATATTGATAAAAAACAGGCCTAAGTATATTATATCTTCCTAAATTATGTCAATCTGAATCATTTTTTCTATTGGTAGATAATTTCATTGGCCTCAATAGAGACAGAATTTACTTCGTTTTCGAATATACATTTTTTCGTTCCTGTTTTCACTCAAAGATTTATGATGAGGTCACATTTTGTAAGGGATTTTATAGATACTGGGCGTGAGAAATCAAACAAAACATAGTTATTCTTATCTTGATTGTACAGGAGCCTAAGCCTTAAACTCTTTATTTCAGGCAAGTAGACCGCGAGATAATTTTTTTTAAAGTCATAAACATTTCATTGTTAGGCATCCATATCTGTTTAAACATCCATAAGATGCAATGTTCATTGCGATTTTATGAGTTATACTTAGTTAACAGATTTTCCGGGTGCACATAATTCAAAGTACACCGCATAGCCTCTTACTTTATATGCCGGCTACAAGCCTTCGATATACATTTAATAGGGAGCAAATCACGTAAAGTCAGTCTAAAATAAACTGGGATGAAACCATTGACTTCTCGGCCAAGTTCTCTGCGGCCTATCCCTAATCCCATGTGCAATAAATTCGGCTTGGCCCAAATAATGGACAAAACCAAACTCAGCATGAACCCTTCATAGATTGTGAGGAAACACAAAAATGCTGGCTTTAAATTTAGAAGATTAATCGATCTACGTATATAATCCCGGTTTGTTGATACTAAGTTTTCAGTAGTATACAAACTGGGGATTATGGTGCACACACTACAGGATTTTTGGGCCTCTTTTTGTTGTAAGCGTAGCCGTTCTAATTAATTATTCATGAGCCCACTATGGCAGCGACACGCTGTCTCACAGGTATTGACGCCTGGCAGGAATATATAATACTATTGCCGCCGTTCCACACTAGCATAGTCCTTAAGATTCTCCAAATATGTAGCACACATATACATGAAAACGTATATGTAAGTATTTTACTTATACATGAAAGAAATTTCTACCCAAATAATGCTGACACAGGCAAGCGGTTATGTCTTAATCACGTACAGCACCACTGCTAATTAAGCCCTGAAACCAGTTCGTAATTAGGGCGTAATTTTAAAACGGTACGTTTTTTGGTTACGATGAACATCCAAACGACTATATCTTTTCTTCCATTTCGTGCGAAAAATGAAAAAAAATGAACCCGGCGAGTTTTAGGTATTGTGAGTGTAGATGAATGATACGAAAAATTCCCATAGTAAACGATGGTTTTTGCCTGGGTCGTCGGTACCTCGTGGATCGCTAGCTTCATTTTTTTGAGTGTTTCATTCCTAAATACAAAAATTCACACTTGAGATCTTGAGATGCCATACTACAATCATAACCTTTTCGATTTTTAAATATATGCTTAAATTCTTGTGATTTTACATTTGTACCACCGTCTGTGGTTCGAAAAAAACGTATTGCTCGCGCCCCATAGAAAAACAATGGCATCTACCGGCTGCAAATTCATCGACGCTATCGTGCCGATCACCTACTTTACCATATTTATTTCATCAGCTACGAATGTAATGATCTAAATCCGGATTAGTCGGATTAAACCAAGGAAATGTACTATAGTCCAATAGATAATTGATATTTTACAGGTGTCATGTTACATTTTTCAAGTCAACACATTCCTTCAATTACGTAAAAGAAGTTTGATATTGCACACAGAGCGTAAAATTATATTGGGACACCTTAAAAGTCTTGAGGACATTTTTGGACTCATGTGTTTTTATTAATACAACGCAAAATAATAGACAAATAAGTAGAAGTGTACAATAATTCTACAATTAACTCAAATTTGACAGGGCGCCTGCGAATTTTTTTAAGTGAACACTTTTTTGAAGTACCTGACAGAAGTTGAATATTGTATACGGAGCGTCTAATCATCTGAATTTTGCAAGACACTTTTCAGATCATGTTCACACTTTTGGAGCCAAATTGAGTTTATTAATTCAACACTAAATGTTGAACAAACTAAGGAAGTCTACTATAGTCCTATTAAAAATTGATACTTCACAGGTCGCATGTTACACTTATCATGTCAAACAAATTCTTTCAATTACCTTCAAGAAGTTGAATATAGCAGACGTATAGTATAAACATTCGAATTTTCCGAGGACACCTTTGAGGTCAAAAAGACACCTTTGGAGTCAAATTGACTTTCCTAATTAATTTTAAAGTGTTAGAGAAAACCAAGGAAGTGTATTACAGTCATATTATTTACTGATGCTTCACAGGTATCATGCTAGATTTTTCAAGTCAACACATTCTTTCAAATACTTACAAGAAGTTCAAAATGGCACAAGGACCATATAATCACGTGCATTTTCCGGGGACACCTCTAATGTCACTGGGACACTTTTGGAGTGAAATCAATATTCTTAATACAATACTAAATGTTAGACAAAGCAGTGGATGTGTACAATAATTATTTGCGTATTGAACACTTCGAATGTCACCTGTCAATTTTCTAGAAGTCAGACGAATCATTTCAAATACGTATTGGCAGTTGGATATAGCAGTGGTATGATATAACCATTGAAATCATCCGGGGAACTTCTGAGGTCACCGGAACACTTTTGGAGTCAAATCAATTTTCGTAATTCAATACTAAATGTTAGACAAAGCAGTGGAAGTGAACAATAATTATTATCGAAACAAACACTTGAAAGGTCACCTGACACATATTTAGAAGACAAGCAAACTCCTTCAGTTACCTAAAAGAAGTTGAATACAGCAGAGGGAGCATACAAACATCAGAATTTTTCATGGGTCACCTTTGACTTCACATAACACAATATGCAAATAAGTTAATAATTAGAATTTCATGCTGATTAAAACTTACAAAATAAGTGGAACTGCCTACATTAAAGTAATGGCAGAGGTCTAGTCATAATCGGTGAACTCTGTAGTGATGTAGAGCCAAATCACTGAAATTCATTAAGTTTGTAAATGAAATATTACTAAAACGTCTTGTTCATAAGTTTTAAATAGCAAGAGATCTACATATGGCCAATACATGGCAGAGGTCTATTCAAAATCGATGGCCTCAGTTTTGATACATAGTCTAATTACTGAAATCTATTTAATATGCAAGTGAGCCAATAATTAGAACGTCTCGCCAATGAAACTTACATAATACGTCGACCTAATTATGATCAATATTCTACCATGAGTCTAATCATAATCAGTGCACTCAGTTTGATATACAGCCCAATCACAGAAATTCATTAAGTATGTACTGAGCTTATTTGTAGGACACATCAAATTTTTAGCAGAGTATAGCCACAAAACACTTTAAGTTTATGCATGGTTACATTTAGTTTGATTGAGTAATTCTTCAGATGGTGATAAAGCCTAAACCAACAATTAAATCACTTATGCAGATGACAATTAATTATACAGACAAAATCCACTAAAAATCTAATCAAATCTAGACCTTCCAAAGACGATGTTATGTACCAAATTGCATGACCTCTGTTTTTAGGCAGTGACTTTAACAAAATCTATCTATGGGTGGTCAGACAGATGGGTCCTCTTCAAAAAGGGTTGCCACAGAAGTACCCTACAGACTGTACCATTATTTTTAGGGGTGGGCGACTTTTGTTAGGGGCTAAATACGCGTACTAATGGAAAAGTGGTTTAGTTGTAGTGCGCTTGTGGCAGTAGTTGTTTTAATGTTATATTACTTTTTGGAGGATTGAAAAAAGTCATAGGACAGTTTGTTTCTTTCCAATTACTTGCAAGAATACCCCTAACACTGAAGGCCAAGAGATCAGTGACCATCTATTGATAATTTGCCATTTCTAAAGATGTGAATGACGTATTCACTCCATGCAAAGTGTATTGTCCTATAATGTCTTTTGCCGTTTGGCATCCCACCACACACATTCTACAACAACCTTTGTAGTCTAGCAGCATCCCTTTCTGCTGTGAATTATACCTA
Source organism: Ptychodera flava (assembly GCA_001465055.1). Classification (NCBI taxonomy): domain Eukaryota; kingdom Metazoa; phylum Hemichordata; class Enteropneusta; family Ptychoderidae; genus Ptychodera; species Ptychodera flava. The sequence continues at coordinate 120,566 of LD349727.1, forward strand.
TTCATTTTGGCACCTATCTTCACACATTATATTACAGCAGCACTTCTTAGTATAATTGAACTAAGGTTGTAGTTCAACTTAGGCAAAGGCATCTGTACAATCTTCATGAACACAAATGCATATGTTCAATGTTCATGAACACGAGAAAGTTCTAACGACTTTAAATAACCCGTTCCCATTTAGGATCTTTTAATTAGAACGTTGTTGAACTTAGTTAAGAGTGTTGAGAAGAGAGAATATATGACTTATTGAACTGGCACGTAGTTGTAGTTAGCAAACGTGTTGTCTAACGGCTATATTCAGCCGCTCACACCAGCTTGGAACCCCTAAGAATAATGCCATGGTGCAGTCAGCTTGGGACTTCCGTGGCAGCATACTTGACAAGGTCCGACAGACGGATGGGTACACACACAGACAGATACTGTGGTGGCTATAAACAATGTTTAGATCTCCAGCCAAAGCAGTCCAAAATAGGGGCCTACACGATGTTTTTTTGATTTTTGAGATCATTTCCCGACCCTCAGGCCATAAATAATGACATCTTCCTTGCTGCAATATTGTTTCCATACCATACTAGCTTTGGAAACACGGCTGTCTTTAGCGAGATCTATGCGGACATGCTGGTCATCTAAAGGCGGGGTTGACGACCCGCATAGACCAGCTGCGTTTCCACAGCTATACCTCCATACTTACACTTCTTCAGCTTTATGTACCTGGATATTTGACGAGATTACTGCTTTTACTGTCATCATAAAGTTCTTAGAGGATTTGCAGATAACCTCTCAGGTGAAGGCGTCTGCCCAAATCCCTGCAGAGGAAGTTAGCCTTGCTGCATAGTTGTTTGCTCTATCAACCCTGTCGTAGTGGACAACATACTCCTTGCTATGGATGAAATCCGCCCTCATTTGGCTCTTTCTCTGTTGTCCACAATCTTTTTGAAACCAAGTAGGGTTGCAAAGCTCTTATCGAAGTCGATCTTCCAGTCTCTGGCAAGAACTAGGTGGACATTGCCTGTTGGCTTTATTTTTCGAAAGGTGACATTGTCTGGCAGCCTGCTTCCCTAGGTTAGGGTGTCGATATTGTAGTTGCCAGGTTGCACACTGCTTTCTGTCCATTACAAAGTTGAAATTCGATAGCGTTTGGTGTTGTTCTCCTTTGTCACATTTCACGAAGAGTTGTAAAGTATGCAGTATAACAGCAGGATGCCAGTGAACCCTGTTATATCGATACTGAGGTCAGAGTTGGCCAATCCGGTTCCCCCGTACTTATTAATACCCTAGACGATCATTTTGCTATTTACATGCAGTATAACAGCATGTTTTAATGTATAAAGTACAAAACAATTTAGCTCCAGATTATTTGAATGTTTTTAAAAGGATACACAATATTCACAGTCGGAATACTAGATCTGCTGCCAGAGAAGATTTATACATTCCAAAACATAGAACACAGTCTTTAAGAAAAGTTTTACATACAGTGGTGTAAAAATATGGAACAGTTTACCGGTTGACTTAAAGTCATGCTCCTCATTGCAGGCTTTTAAAGACAAATGTAAATTTCATTTTTTATGTGACACAGATGTTCAGTAGTGTAATATTGTTTATTGTCCATTTGTCCATTTGTTTTTTTGTACCTATTGTATGTTTTGCCTTTCATGTCTTCATGGATGTGTGCAATTTTTAATGTATATATTGTAAATTTTAATGATTTCTCGACACTGTGTGAGAAGAGCCATTGGCTCAACAGTTTATCGAGATTAAATAAAGTCTAAACAAATAAAAAAATACATATGTACATAAAACACAGCAAACAAGTACGGGCTTGAAGTGGGGATGTCGCCCTTGAATGTCGAGTGTGACGATGTTAGAGATGTCAGCTTGCAAAGGCCGCTGAAGATGTAGAGAAACAACAAGAAAGACTTTGTCTTGCATCAGACATCAGAATGGTTCGACAGACCTGTGCAATGTCACTGACTCAGAACTAGGCAGGTGGCTGGAGACTCAACCCCTGTTGCTTTCAGCTTCAGCAGCACAGCTAAAACGTTTGTTCCGTATGGTACCTCAATCTGCCGGAGCTTGTGGGTACAACGGTGAAAGATGTGCCAGAACTCCCGCTAAATGTGCCAAACAACTTGATATACGATGACAACGATAAGTTGTTTAAGCTGCAGGATCTTCGAACATACTTGCCATCCCCTCGCCACCTAATACTCCTACACAACAAACTGGTGCTCGACAAAATAATAATGAGCTAGAACAACGAGGTAAGGCGCAGTCTCAACAATGGCGACTAGTATTGTTGTTATAATACTACGGGGGGGGGGGCACAGCCAATCTGTTCTATGATGCACAGGAATCTGTTTTTGGGTGAAAACTCTCAGATGAAGCCAACCTCCACCTGCAGACAGCTAAGGTAGAAATGACAGACAAGCTGGAGATCCTCACTAGTTGGACAATATTCATCGATTGCATCAAGCAGGCCACTGAAAACAAGTTTGATCTATTACTGCAGGATGTTTTGAGAAAAGAAGAGACTCCGAATTTGAGTTGCAATCAGATGTATTGTTGACAACTTTCGTTAGACTTCTTTGATGATGACAATGAACACATTACGACACGAATTGGATAGGAACAGGGCAAATTGAGGGTAAGTATCGGGATGGTTCACTGCAAGTGAATCATCCTGCTGGACATTAAATACTCCTCACAAAGTCTGAAGGATTTTGAAGTCAGGGATGTTCTGTCTCCATACAGATAGGTGCCAGCATGGAGATACTTACTGTGGATCCACTGCATTTTGCTATCTCAGACATTGAAGACATCAATGGCGAGGAGAGGGCTAAAAAGGAACCATTCGAAGGCCTTCAACCTTGCCTATCAAGACCAATCTGGGGGCCTGGGGGTATGATGGCTTTGAGGCCAGTGGTGCGTCGGAAGCCTCTCGTGGGCATATAACACCGGAATGTCCTTATCTCTGAAGGCACAACAATAAAGACTCATAAGTCATTCATTAGGCTTGATTCTCTGTGTGGCATGGAAAGCAAAACGTATGACGTCAATTCTGTTTACTGCAAAGACGCAAGTTTCCTATGAATAGATATCATCTTAGAAACTTGGCTCATTGATAAGCATGTGGGCCAAACTCTCCTACCTGAGGCGTGTGCCTATGTGGTCCTTTCAGATCTCTTTCAGCACCCATTCCTGGCAGGGGAAGATGTAATAATAATTAACCTGCAAATAACAAATAGAAGCGATTCTAAATTAGTCCTGCCTGCCGTCGCTCTGACAGTTTATTTCATATTTTTTGTGCTTGCAAACTATCACAATTTGTTTCCCCGCCCTCCTGATTCAAGCCACCCTTATTTAGAATTTAGTCTTCTGACAGGTCTCTTAAAAAGGGAATATCGCCCCGCCATTGCACCAGTGGTTGTCGTTGCTGTCTTAAAAAATTGAGAGTTTTTTTACCTCCATACATCAGACACCAGCATAGACACATCACTGGAGTTGACTCTCTCTGACATTAAATGGGGTCAAGAGCAGCCGCAATTACAGAACCCCCTGTCCCTCTTTTTTGTTGTTGTAGTTGTTGCTGTTGTTAGGGGTGTTGATGACAATAATAATACTGCTGTGGCTCTTCATGAAGAAACCAAACCCGTGATGCAGAAGCTACAAAGACATCGAAGAGACCCTCGGGACTGTGACGTGGCAGTTGGATCCGGACCCCAGGGGCTAAATGGACGTGGAGGTTTTGGAACTTTAGTACATTTTGCCTCCTGAATAAAATAAATAATGGTACCTGCTCTCGACTAGATTGATAGCTTGGAGGCTTAGCCAGGCAAGGCTCAATATGCTCGTCACCTATTTGCAGGGCCTTCACAATGCTAGGGTTTCCAGGATATTGAGGGGGAGGGGTTTCAAGGATATGAACATGCTGAGGTGCGTCTTCGGTCATCGCCCGCTGGCAACCAGTAGAGATAGAAATTCTTATTCTAAAGGTGTTTTTTACTGGAAGACCCAGTTTGTGTCCTCCAGGACTTTATTTCGGCCTTTTACAGCCCAATAGCAGCATACGACTGTGCTGTCTAGCTTCTGCGCTGGGAAGAACTTCGAAAGAGAAGCTTCTATATTGACTTATATAGTACTTATATATAAAAAACAGCTGTAAATATAGGAAGCAAAATGTAGAAAATGATACTGTTGTATTTGTTTTTGCAAGATATACTTCTCCATATATGTCGGATTACTGAAATACACCTGCAGACTGATTGTAGAGCTAATGTACTGCAGCCAAAAAGCCCCTCATTTTGTGCAATAAAAAGCGTCCCAACTTTTTGCCACACATACGCGAAGTACGCGTACAGAGAGTCAAATCCACCTTCCACGTCATGTTAAAAACTTCGCAGAATTTCCTCGCTGCAAAGGTAAATATCTATGAAAGAGTTGCAGATTCCATTTCCCTTACATGTTGCCCTTTCCATTATAGTATTTTGGCAAGAATTTCAAGGAGGTATTCCAAAAATACCAAAGCGATAATAGTCATGTGCAAAAATAGGTGAAAACACAGTCAACAGTCAAACGATCGTTAATTCGTCATTTCATAAAAATAAGAGAGAAACTCAACAAAGTAAAATATAGACTTTTCGTTAACCTTCAGGTGATGTGTAATCTCAAATATCATAAGGGATAACAGCGAAATAAAAAAGTTAAACCAAACTGGTGCGTGGCGAGCCCTGAATACACGAGCGGCAACTAAGCAGATTTCGATCGATAATCTATTGAAAATAAATTGATACAATGTTCGCCGTTGTCAATAGCGACCGGCTGATAACACCCTGCGGGAGAAATTATGCTTCGCGGATACTGTACACTCAGACATGCTTTTTGACTGCAGTTGATGTTGCCGAACACTAGTAATACAGATGCAAAAAAATAGAACAAATTATGTAAGCATTCAAAAATCGAAAACCTCACAATCGAATCATATTATCTCCAGATAACATGTGTATTTTTTATATACATAGTGGCAGGCATGTTGGTGTCGCCGAACACTAGCAATATAAATGCAAAAAATAGAACAAATTATGTAAGCATTCAAAATTTGAAAACAACACAATCGAATCACATTATCTCCAGATAATATGTGTAATTTTTACATACATAGTGGCAACAATAAACATAAAGAGGCGAGCGAAGTGAATGGGGTCGGTAAAGCATTGCACCCGGTGAAACAGCCGTTGTTATCCATGTTGAATTATGCATGTAAGTTGCTGAATTACTTGCGTCTGTAACATTGTAAAGTTTAAAAAATTAAAGCAAAACTTCAAGAATCTAAAACCTTAAAATTGAAGTGCACTACATTAAGGTCATTGGTGTAATGTTTTAAATCGTAATTGTCACGCCATATAATTTGAATGGAGAACGCCAAGACAAATTGCAGACACGGATTTGAAGTATATGGTCAAGGCTTGTCAATTCAACCGGAAATCTTGCAGCGTGTTCGCTAAAGGAGGGGAAAACCTTGTTTTGGAAGGATCAGCAAAACGCTCGTCACGTGACTGTCATGCAAATGATGACCGTGTACTGTAATTGGTCGCATTTCTCTATATCAGGGCTTCCAGAAAGTATATACTTCATTGGGGTTTGCGACTCTTCAAGTGCGAAAAAAAAATCTTAAGGTGCCAAAAAGGTATTTATCTACCTTAATCCCGATGCATTTTATCTTGCTGAAAACAGGCCGAACAGCGCATCATATTTTTAAACTGACTGAGAGGGCTTAATGAAAGCATCATGTGGTTGTACGCAAGTGCAGTACAAGATCTGTCTGTCGATAGGATCAGTGTCAGTACAACTTGAACACGATTCAGCTATGCTCATACCGTACCGTAAGCGAGGTGTATGCTGTGTTGTAACCATTTTAGCCATCTTGCATTGATTTTTTTACAGTCTTTTGGATTTTTGAGCCAAAGGTTTAAACATAGCCTTTCCCTGAAGGACACCAAGGAAATGTACGAAAAACTGGTCTATAAAACCCCCTCACGATGCCTCTCCAGCGGGGTAGCAACCTCAGCAATATCAAGCCATCGATTACAGATCAGGAGGCGTCTCTAAAGTTGTACAGACCAAATACCTGTAAAGTTGTAATTTACACACAACTTTCGCGAATATGAACGTTAACAATTCCAGTAAACTGAAAAAAACAAACAAAAACAGAACGGAGGCAAACAAACGCAGGGTCTCCACTGTAATAGTGCAGTGAACGTTATTGATCGATATTCTTTTGTCGGAAATTGATACATTTTTGTGTTGCATACTCGCCGATTGTTCCCAGCTCACAGTAGCGCCAAACTAGGCTAAAGCGCGCCAAAATACACTGAAACGTAAAAGTATCACCAAAACTGAAAAAAGTGTCGTCAATTTAGTTAAAGTACAAGAAACCAACAGAAACGTTGATGTAATAGTATATAAGTCAAAATGTAAAGGTTATTATGGAAATATTCATGGCGTGATCTGAATACACGAGCGGCACCCAAGCAGATTTCGATCGATAATCTATTGAAAATAAATTGATACAATGTTCGCCATTGTCAATAGCGACTGGCTGATTGCGCTGTGCGGGAGGAATTATGCTTCGCGGATATTTGACACTGAGACATGCTTTTGGACCGCAGTGCTATATATAGGGTCAGGTGTATATGTAAACGAGGCGGTTGTCTTGCACGTTCAAGTGTTAATGAAAAGGAATTTGTTTCTGTGTCTACATTTCGAAAGAAATTCTGTACGTTTGTTTAGCAGTGTTGACTTTTTTGAGTGGATTATATGAAATTTCTCCGTGGTATATATATATATATATATATATATATATATATATATATATATATATATATATATATATATATATATCTATATCATATAAGTCAAAATTAGCCCCGTCAGAGACAGAATTCTAGCAAATTTGAGTGATTCTCTTGACTGCCATGTTTTAAAAATCAAGGGGCATGTGTACCATCAGTAGCCAGACCAACCATTTTTCACCTGATAAAGTGCACTGTCATCGTCAGGCTCTTACCAATCCCCCTGTGCAAATTTGTAAACATGCTTGTTTATTTACAAAAATACAGGGTGTTTATGGATAGCAAACGTTTCTACACTTCGGTATTGTCATTGTAATGAGTTGCTAGCAATAACATTTGTGCTAAACGGTTTTCTCAGGTTCTACCGCAAAGTGTTTGTGACAAAGAGGGATGACAAGTGGCAGCAGACTTTTTGGAGATGCAAATGTACGCGCAGGACAACATACGGTACCGCTGCATGCTGATCATCATCATCATCAACATGCTCAGCAGGTTTTCATGTGTCGAGCCTATCAAAACAAACACAGATGAAGCACTCCTTCAGCGCCCAAAAGCATCATCAGCAAGAGCGGCCGGAGGGCCAGAGAGCTGCACACAGATGAAGGGCCCGAATTCACAACCAGAAAGATGCAAGACTAGCTGTCGGCAGAAGACATCTGCTGGTTCCGGACGTACAACAGAAAGAAGGTCAGCATCATGGAGCACTTTAACCGGACTTCAAAGAGCTTAGTATGGAAATACTTCACCGACAAAAACACGCACACCTTCTTCTACGTCTAATTGCCCTAGAATGTCGTGAATTATAAAAGTATCAATCATGGCAGCATCCTCGTGAAACCAAAGGACGTGACAACTGCGAATGACCACATAGCCTTCCAAGCGCTGTACAGTTAAGAATTCACAGCCAGAGGGGTGAAGCCCAAGTTCCATTTTAGGAAAAGTGCATTTTCGAAGTGCAAGGGCATCTTCACCAAAGGGTACCAAGCTAGACAAATGAGATCTTAACTTTCTCAAAGTTCCTTCTCGACTCGACACCCCCCTCCACTGTATACAAAATTGCTCACCTGCGAGGGAAGAAGTCCTTGGCACATTTTACAAGGATGAGCTGCAGAAGGTGATAGTTAATGACGATGTCGTCTATAGGGTCGAAAAGGTGCTCAAGATGAGAGAAGTACAGGACTAAAAGTTCTCCCTGATCAAGTGGAAGGGCTACCCAAACAGCGCGATCGTGTAAGAGTGCCTCAGCCTGAAGACAAGCTTGCCATGTTCATTTTCCTTCAGCTGGCTGAGCAGTCGCTTTACTTGATTTTTGTCCAGCTCCATCCTGTATTCGTTGATGATACTTTCATTTTATGTCTTGTTTAGAATATAGAAAATTATGAGCATTCCAATGTTCTCTCTGAACCCTTGCTGACATCGGTGTATTGCTGCGTCCGGACCCACACACTGAGGCGGCCATGCCGGGTGCTTAACCAATGTTGACTAACTCAATGCTGTGCTTCTTCATGTTTTTCAACATGATGCAGTCATCAAACACAATCAGCGACAGTGTCTCTGTGTATGTCTTATGGTCTATTTTTAGCCATTCAGTCACGTCTACATGGAGGATCGGGAGTATGATGACATCATCGTCGGAGTACAGAAAGCTGTTGTTGTAGGCCTGATGCAAGTTGTGTGTCCCTATATTTGGAAGAAGATACTGCTGAGACAGTTTTATTCCAATGAAACCTGTGCGTTTGCCAGCACATAGACTTGTGCTAACAGCCTGTCATCACGATCTGCTGAGGTTGTGTTTTTTCAGCGGATCTCCAGCTGCACCCCATCCTTCGTGTTAATCACTCTCAGGCTATTACCATGATACATTCGATACTTGAAGCTTCTCAAGTCCACGACTGGGCATCACTTGTTCTTCAAGAAGTTGATCTCTCCTAGAAGGAGGTCCTGGTCTTTGACATTCTCTGCGAAATCTCGATGGGCCTCTTTCCCAAAATGCCAGGAGGAGGGCATTTGCTGAGCATAGACTTTGTTCACAATCCCTTCAATTGTCACACTAACACTTTAAAAGTCTGGATGTATGAACAGCCGGCTATCTAGCCGGACTTGGGCCCGTTTCTTTGTGAACAGAATGAGCAACCATTTTTCATAGTTCAGCGAGGGATGTTGACATTCTCATTGATGACTGTATCGCTTTCTAAGAAGGGGATCGTGGAAAAATGGCGGTTTTGGTCTTACAAGAAGCTCTTGCTACTGTTATAGTAGCCAGTGACATCTTTGTTCAAGCCATCATCTGTGCTTTTCCAATACTCCATCTGGATATTTTTATCATTGACTACCCTAATCAGGGGTGTCCTCAGAGACTATAATTAGAGGCTGGCACCAGGGTGATTTCCCACTCAATGTGGCTGTCAAGTCCAGTAGGGTAAGTGGCACCATGGCCACTCGTGAGCGGGTGCCAGAGCTTGATGGCATACTTCTTCTGATACACCGTATACAATGGTAGGGAGGCCAAATGGCAAATTGTGAAAATTGGCCAAAATGCATTTTTTTCATATTCATAAAAATAAAAAATAAAGGCATTATTCCATATTTTGTATTCATTTCATAATATTTGAATAGAGGCTTATTGACTGAATAAAACGGATGATTTCTGAAATGCAAATTATTCTTAAAAATTGGGGTCGAAAATGAGTGTTTTCGCTAATTTAGAAAGTTGTTTTTGTAAAATGTTTGGTTTTCACAGGTCAATAATAAAATATTAACAATATCTTTCTCATCTTTTTTCTCTTTTTTGTCGAAGAAATATCATTAACAACAAGATTAAGTGTGATTTTTTGTTGATGACAGCCTTCAAGAGTTAAATCTTGAGTGTGTAAATCTTATATTGATTATATTTGTCATTTTTCCTATTACAAAAATTGCATAGAAAAATAGGTATGAAGGTCAGTTTTTGGAAAAAATACAATTCAAAAACAAAATTTCTGGCCACATGGTGCCTTTCACTCTAAATCAAGAGAAAGCGAACGATATTTCCCCTAAAATTTAGTTTTTTCCCAAATTCTGCTTTTTTGAGGTTTGTGAGGAAAAAGTGATCTGATATCTTCAATTTTTATCAACATAAATAAATAAAGGTCGAAGGCATTTAAGATGACCAAACTCAACAAATAATACTTATTGCTATGTAGAGATGAACTGTACGAAAAATATGTTAAGTAAGAATGATTATGTAGACAAAAACCGGACTTGAAAACTGTAATTCGCTCAATTTTTCTGTGATGTTTGTTATTTCTTTTCTCCAATGATGCATAGTCAATACATAGCATTTCAAATACAGTAAAATTACATTTTTTTCGAAATTCAAGTTACATGGCTAGAATACAACAGCATATATTATTAACCTATTATGATTGCTTTTATCAAATGTGGTCACATGACTCATTAATATGCAAATATGCAAATGATCCAGTTTGGATTACTTAAGGAACAGTTCACAGATTTTATTGCTCCTTTGTCATATTCAAATCCCAAATACTGTCACATGTATGATAATAGTATCAATTTTAACTGCAGCAGATATTGTATTACACGTATTAGTTGCAATATACGAGTGCAAGTACAAATGTTTAGTTAAAACTCTTGTCAGAGTAGTGAAAGTTGCTAATGATATTCAGATAACATCCCAACTCAGAGTGAGTTGTATTTCAAATAACCCTACTGTTACAAGATAATTACTTCGGCTACCAACTATGGACTTCATAAAATAAAAAATAATACGTAGACACATTCTCTCTCTCTCTCTCTCTCTCTCTCTCTCTCTCTCTCTCTCTCTCTCTCTCTCACACACACACACACACCAATATAATGCATAAATATTTCAATGATTGTGGCTTGAAAACTTGATGATGTCTACAGTTTTCATAAAATGCTTGTTTGTAAATGGGATCCCCCAATATAAGGCAAGAAATCAATCAACGAATTTATGTAAAATGATGTAGGATAAAACCTAAAAGAAATACAGCTGGAGACATTTGTTGTTTAAATTGATTTGACTGTATTTATGACATAATCTTAAAAAAATACACAGCTGGATAAATATTTATTTAAACTGACTGGATTGTATTTGCTTCAAAAATCTGGCAATCTTTATTTTGCACTCAGACCTGAATCACAAATCTGTAAAAAAAAGAGAAAATCCTAATGTGTTACAAGATTGAATCAATCAATAAAACAAAACACCTATGAGAAAGATACTAATTGGATTGAAAGGATAAATTAAACAATGATCTACAAAATTCTAACCTATTGTTTTTGTTTTATTTTGATAGACTTGACTTATCAAAATTTCTTTCATGTTTTATAATTACTGTTGCTTGCTATCTCCCATTACATTGATCTCCTACTATGTTACTTTCCCATGTTGATATGTGAATCAATCTATCCAAACAGTATTTTGTTTGCTTTTACCACACTGCAATGAGGCTGAATTCGCGAGATATTTCACTGATCAATTTCAATTTTGAAAGATAAAAAAATATTCATTATCACAGTACCTTTTTCAAAATATATCCTCGGAACTGGACAGAGAATCTAATTAAATTTCATATAATTTACTTTTATTCACGTTGAAATTACAAAGACATGTCTATATTTTTCAAATATTCACAATATCGGACGATAAGTATCCTTAAGCTTACCTTCAGTGACTGCAATAATATATTTGCACAGAGCAACACTGTCGCCGAGCATTTCGGGCCTGGTACACATTTTTTTCCTTTTATTAAAATGCCTTATGTTATATACACGAAAGAAATACAGAATAAAAGGAAATCATTACGAGAAAAATTGGAAGAAAAATATAAACTTTCAAATCAAATTATTAACTTTCTCGAATATTTCCATTACATTTGCTCTATAATATATTTTCTTCTCTAAGTTGTATCTTAAGGTAAATTCATTCTTTAATATAACTTCGATTGGTGTGTTTGCTTGAAATATCCAATATTTATGGATACTCCATTTACCCAGTAAAATCAAAAGTTGCAGGACAGAGTTATAGTCTCTTGAATTGATGTTTTCAAAAGAAATTTGCAAGAGCATAAAATTCAGAATCTCTTACCGAATACTTAATTTGAACATATTTTTCATAGAACAATACCTTGTATAGCGCCAAATTCTGTCGTTCAAATTCAGCTTGCATTTACATGCATTTGTCACTTGAACTGCCGACCCTGTCACTGTAATACGCCATATTGGATCTCCAAAAGCACTTGCTCGAGCATCATCGCTACCCGAAAATGTGGTCGCGCTTCATTACAACTTCCCCGATGCTAACTTGACACCTATTAACGCCTGTTAAGCAGATGCGAAAAGCGCCACCTGTATGCATTTCGCGGCGAAGTGTAAATGAAGTTAGTTTGCTCACAGTATTAGTTAATGGGGGGATTATTGACGATGAATTTTCTGGCCAGCATTATGGCAATGCGGACCATGATATGCTCACCCTCAAGTCCTCAACACGATACGGAATATGGCTGACCCTTACCTCCATGGGTTGACCCATGGAGCTTGAAAAGGACGTCTCTTGCTTGGAGGGGGAACTGTCACAGTGATAAATCGATACCGGTTTTGGTCATGCAATGCAAGAGTACATTGGTACCTGATTATGTGTACCTAGACGTGTATAAATCATACAGCGGTACAACGTATAAATTATACAGCGGTACAACGTATCGGTGTCAGCATGGAGCCAGATCCGTTTCTAGCTCCATGGTGTTAGACTACGACTTTATTTTTGACTGACTGCACCAGCGATGGTCCGCATCAAACAGTAATACAGAAGAAAGTTTACAACGCAAATTTCCATGGACTTTTTTCCATTTTTTTGAAATCACATTATACCTGCACTTATCGTGAAGGCTCACTTCTCAGCCGTAAACCATTAGTTAAAGCTAGGTTTTCATATCAGTGACGTGTGCATGTGGGCAATTTACTGTTGCTAAAGAGTGTCGATCGACCTTCTGTGAATGCTAAAACACTTTTCCGAGCCACAGACCCTCGAGGGTCTATGTCCGAGCAGAGCATCAATAACGTGCAATGTAGTAAAGTAACATCCCCGGAAGATTTTATTTTCCGACATTTTGATCCTGCATACCCTCTGCTTGTTGACAAGCAATGAAGCTAACAAGCGTCCTACTGTTAACCATATCCTTGCCCCGAAAACGACTACGAGGCAGATTATTTCAATATTTCAAATTTCCATGGGAGAAAGTGGATGTAATAAGATACTTTTCTGGAACTACCAGGCTATGATCACCTAATCAAACCATTACCCGTTTTCCGAACGATCTCTTGATATTAATTTAGTGTGTCATGATCGAACTTTCACTTTATTACAATGCTGAACTTCTTTCGGGAAACTTGGAAATAAAGATCGATTATTTTTACCATGTGTACACGCCAACGAGATGCTATTGTTTAGCAGGAGCGGAGATTAAACCCTGTGGATCATGGATGCCTTCTGATCTGAATAAAACGTTGGGTATCTTTAGGGCGGCAGTGTTTCACCATTAAGGCGCAACTTTGCACATATTTTAAATATCGGATATTAACTATCTAGTATCGAGGTTTGACGATTTCGGGACAAGTATCGATACTAGACGATACTAGAATGAACTGCGGTTGTTCCATGGGAAGCCGCGTCTATGAAATCAACGATATTTAGGATACCCGATATTTTTTCGGCGATTTGGGGACTCTAATATCGATACCAGAAGATACTAGAATTACTTGCCCTTTGCCTCGGCTCGCTGGATCTGTGAAATCTCCGATATTTACCCGATATTTATCGGCGATTTGGGGACTCTAATATCGATACTAGATGATACTTGCATGACTTGCCTTGTGCCTCGGCACGCTGGATCTGTGAAATCTCCGATATTTATCCGATATTTTTCGGCGATTTGGGGACTCTAATATCGATACTAGACGATACTAGAATGACTTGCCCGGTGCCTCGGCACAAAGGATCTGTGAAATCTCCGATATTTACCCGAATTTCTCGGCGATTTGGGGACTCTAACATCGATACCAGACGATACTAGAATGACTTGCCTCGTGCCTCGGCACGCCGGATCTGTGAAATCTCTAATATGTATACCCAATATTTATCGGCGATCTGGTGACTCTAATATCGATACTAGACGATACTAGAACTACAATTTTGTGGAGGGGCCGTGCTAGAACTACTTGCCTTGTGTCTCAGCACGCCGGATCAGTGAAATCTCCGATATTTACACGATATTTATCGGCGATTTCAGGACTCTAATATCGATACTAGACGATACTAGATTCAGTCAAATCACGCGTAAATATCCGATATATATCGGAGATTTCACCACTTCAGAGTTCTGGCCAAACCTGACATCCAAGGACTGACTCCAGCTTCGATACTAGACGATACTAGATTCAGTCAAATCGCAAGTAAATATCTGATATATCGGAGATTGCACCACCTCAGAGTTCTGGTCAAACCCGACTTCCAAGGACTGACTCTAGCTTCGATACTAGACGTTACTAGATTCAGTGAAATCGCGCCTAAATATCCGATATATCGGAGATTTCAGCCCTTTATAGATCTGGTGAAGCCAATCTAATTTCGATATTGTATAGTCTAGTAGCCGTAAATATCGGATATCATACAAAAGTGAAATGTCGCCATGTCCTCTGTAAAAAAAAACAACAGTTTCACACAAACGAGATCGTCTTTGTCCGACAACTGAAGTTGACCGGGCAATTCATTTCGCAATCCAGTTTCTTCCAGTGATTGTCATTCGAAGTGTTTTTTCTCAAAGGAACAAGCTATAAAAATTCTCGACCTGTACTTCCCATTAGCATAAATAAAAAAACAGACAGACAAATAGCTAGATAGATAGATCATTTGGTTGGATAGATAGATTCTCTTTGTGACAGCGACTGTGTATGAAGATCAGAAAGAGAAGATACATGTAGATGGACAAAGACAGGGAACAGGGAGAAAGGAAGCAATCATTGTTCGCCGTGTTCGTTCAGTGAAATCACAGGCGACCCGTTAAGTATTACTGAGTTTTTCACACTGTTTTCTCTATCATTTTCTCTTCTTTCTTCATGCTCTGAATGACCGGAATAAATAAAATAAATGGTTTATATAACCTAACCTAGCCTCTGTGACTCTTTATTTATTTTACACCCCATTACAAGGACGTATATCTCTCATACACACATGCTGTAATTAATTAGTCAAAACAACTAATTATGCTAATCCGTGGACTTATCAGAGGTTGGTCAACATTGGAAAGATAGTGATGTTAAAGAAAAAGGAGTAACCATTTCTTCCTTTCGCGATGTTGACCCACCCGTAAAATCCCTTGTAATGGAGTGTAAAATAAATAAAGAGTCACAGAGGCTAGGTTAGGTTATATAAACCATTTATTTACTTATTCCGATCGTTCAGAGCATGGAGAAAGAAGAGAAAATGATAGAGAAAACAGTGTGAAAAAGTCAGTAATACTTATCGGGTCGCCTGTGGTGAAATTTAAAATCGACGGAGGCTACGCTACACAAACAGGACTAAAATACCAACATTTATGTGGAAATGGAAATTTAAATTTTATGGTCACTGTTTTGGCCATTAAATGATAGGATTTTAAAGTGACATATATTATATCTCTTTAAAAAATTCAGCGATGCCACAAAACTGTTTCAGCTTAGTCATTTTGAAGGCATGTCTGCAGTAACATAGGATGGGGATTACGATTTTGGCGTTGGTTGCCTTTTAACGACAACTCGCAGTGAGAGATACCCTTGTTTTCGTGAAAATTGTCTTCCTTCAGTGACTGTCACTCTCACTGTGTTTTTATCTTAGGGGGACTTTTCAAACATAATGTGTTCCACCCGTAAATTGCAGTTTGTAAGCTCTGTTCAAAAAGGAACACAGTCCTCGCTTCTAGCGCTTATGCGGCTTATGCTGGCATAATTATGTTTATCTAATTTGAATAAAAAGGCTAACAACGTAGCGAGTTCTGTAAAAAGCATGCGAATCACTACCAGAGGAATATTCATGCTCCATGAATCCATCATGAATGTCCATCAAATGTTGTTTCAACAAATTTTGCAATGTGTTATTGCTTTATTTAGACAAAACATGATCTAACCTTTTGCCAGGGGCATTTGGCGAGAGATAAGCAGCATGGACCACGTGATCCACTGCCATCCGCAGATAGGATTCAAAATTATGGTGAAGTCACCGTGGTTTAATGACCAGCTCGTAAATACTAGTACCGTAGTCATGAGCGTTCATCTTACACTTTACACCCTTTGATGCAGCAAATACTGAGTCCGAATCACCACAACTTCAAGTAAATCAAAGTCTGAACTGAAAACCTTTATCTACGACTGAAACTTAACATCATTCCGTTCGAGGCCCGCGGCTCCCTCATTAACATCGGCATAAAAAATCGGCGTCATCAAAGAACTCTCAATATTGTATTTTTATTTTTCTTGATTCGGATGTAGCTTTACCTACACTTGGCTATTTAAAAATTGAATTCGTTCTCCACTGCTTGATGTAAATGTTCTGCTGGGAGTGTTTGAAGACTGTGAGACAATGACAATTATCGCCTGTGTTGTTTGCTGAATTAGCAACCTCAAGAATGGTACAAATTTTCATTACGATTTTCTTCTGACGGAAGTCCTTGTCTGATTCAAAACGTTTGATAAAACGATTGTGACTGGCGGGGCTACATCAGGACGCAATGCACTTGAGTGGAATACATAGACAATGTCTCTGTTTTTTTCTTGTGGGGTGGGATGAGGTAAGGTATACAGCTGCCGCTATGTCGTCATAAGTACGGACCGAAAGAAAGTTAGAGTTATACATGTAAAATATGAACTTTAGTAGCAGTCAAGTCTACAAGCTATAGAAGTCGAGCGAAGTCTGCACGCCACGGTCATTCCACTCGCTTTTGTGGAGTGACCGTGCTTACGGCGTTCTACCATTTTCAGCTTTTGTGCAAGGTGTTGGTACAATGAAGCGTCTTTTCAGTTCTTTTGTACCGATGTCGCATCGCAATTGCCATGTGGTGTCAGAATTCGAAAATACCACGAAACCATTGGTTCAAAATGCGATATTCGTGGAGCGCCAACCAATCGAAAACAGGCTTTTTTCATTGCCGTGTACTCCCTCAAGCGAAAGAACGGCCCCTTACGCCGTAGAGGGCGCATTTTTGACACACGCTAAGCATTGGCAAAATTCACAAAATATTCAAAATCGGTGTATTATTTTCGGTGCTCGTGTGACAGAATCATTTATTTTTTTGACAACACATTATACAAGGGGGTATTGCTTTAAAGGTAATCATTTTACGAATAAAGGCATTGGAATTTCAAGATTTGACCTGTTTTAGTGTGACACAATTTTGGCAAAATCATGATAATTAGCGATGTTCTATTAAAAAGGCTTGACTTTTGTTCAATTTAAAGTTAAAACAGCTTACAAAGAAACAGATTTTCTTTCAAACTCTCAGTTATCAGCTTAATGTTTGCTTTCAACTAAAAACAAGAGGCATCCAAAAACATTACTTTGTCATGTGAGACCGATTTAAGCTTTGGCCTCCCTACAAGTGGCTATCCTAATCGTTTTTGGCATTGGCTTTGCCAGCACCGCTTCTCAGCTTTCAAAAGTTCAGGCCCTATATGTTATAAAGGGTCATATTATTTCTGGCTTTCTCATGTCTGTAAAGATCTCTGTATGTCTCGATCGTGTCGTAATGCGACAAATCAAGCAGGACCTCGCCTGCGAATTTGAGGACAAGCCAGCCAGCTGACTGTTTTTGGACACATTGTTTTCATGGCCTTTTATCTCCAGGTCAAACACCATTTCAAAATAATCTGGCACTAGCCAACACCGGATTCCAATTATGGTCACTAGATGTACAGTGTCTCACCCGGCCATGATTGACTTGGATTATGAGTGAGTACATGATGAGTCCTTGCTGCTTTTGTTCCTTGCATAATCTTGTGGCTATAAGTGGGAATCAGAGATTTGCTGTACGACATTTTCGCATATAATATAGATGATAAAATGACTGACAAAAATGGCGAATTATAAGGACTTGGAGGGGGGGGGCAGAAGGTGAATGATTATGATCTGAACGAGATTTTGGAGGAAGAGAATGGTTTTGGGGGGTTACTGCTGCTGTGGCTACTCCTGTGGTAGACAGTTTGACAAGACAACAAGTAGATCTAGTATAACAGGCTGTTGATGCTTACACTGAGCAAATGGTCATCAACAGGTGAAGTATGCTGCAGGCTCGATGCAAAGGTTAAAAGTGGAGAGCTGTACTACAAGAGGCTGCAGCTGACTTATGACGGAAGAAGTAAACACTGTGCAGTCGACATTAAAGAAATGAGTGGGCGGGAGAGAATTTGGAAGAGATTTCCTTGGAGAGGTCCAAGCCAGGTGTCAGCGATTGCTTACCTGAGTTCTTAGCTGTTACCCCATACAAAAGACAACTCCTCAATCTGCAAATAGAAGCAAATAAACTCACCCCTGATGACGTTGGCCAGTTGTGAGATTACATGACCAACCTCAGAGAGAATGCCAGCGGCAATACAGAAAAGATACAGGCATTTGAGGACATAATTGACAAATGGAATAAACTCCACCCTAAATATGTAGCTTAGAAAGTCGAGCTAGCCCTTGCATTTAAAAGTCTGGGCGAGCTGTACAAAGAGAGGGACAAAATACTGAGCCCTGGCCCAAATGGTAAATCCTCAATTTGACTTGAAACCCAACTAGCTAAAATCGACGACCACATCAAGTTGCTCCATGGCGAGAACCAAAGAGTTTATTAAAGGATTGCTCTGCTAACCAGCACAGGATTGGCGATCACAGCACTAGTCTTGCTCTTGGTCTATTTAAATCGACACTCCACTAGGTGTGAAAGGTCGTAGCCCGGGTGATGGCCTCATAGGGAAAGCATACAAACTGGCAAAAGGAGAGGCCAACAACTGGGCCAGTGGCTGGCACCGTGGTGGGCTTTGTGGGCGAACAGCTGTTTATTTTCATGACAGCACTTTTATTGTACACAGTGAATAGGCTGACAGCATAAGATGACGATGTTAGGCGAAAAGAATATCGCTAAGTTTCTGAAGAAACACAGATAAGTTTTGGCTTCAGTATTGATCAAGAATGCTGCAGCTTGTGGAGAGCAAACAGACATATCCTCATGGCAAATCCCAGCAAATGGCTAATGTGCTAGCCCCTATACTGCACCATCGTCAATTTTTTGCTAGAGTGCCGGAAGGCCCACTTTTTCAAGGGGGTTGACTTCATAGATGTGTTCAGAGACCCAGAAGACAGTGAAGAGCAACATTATCTGAACGAATGTTGGATACTGAAGCTGAATATGATGCAAACAACAGATACATATTTCAATCGCAAGGAGATTTGCATGTAAAATTATAGAACCATGGTGCATGTCTCAGTCTATACAGACACCACCAAGCTGGATGATTATGTCAAAAGAACAGCAACTGACTACAGCTGCAGTTACAAGTTAAAGGGCCGAATCAATATGGACCTGAACATCGCAAAAGCAGTGCTTATCAGCAGTGCGCTGGCTGTCATCATTTCTGCCCTACCGGCAGACATAGGGCAGTCGCCTTTTCTGGCATTGTGATCGAGGTCATCAAGACTGTCACTGGCATGGCAAGGAAAAGAGAAAGATGCAAACTGCTCCAGTACAAGCAGCTGTTCATAGAAATAAGACAGAAATGGTGCGCCCAGCCACCAAGTGGACAGACGACCAAGACTCGTCCATTATCAAGGAAATCGTCTGAAAGGAGTTTGAGATTCAGAAGGGATAGAGCTTCACCCTTACCTTTGGAAAGGTAAATGCAGAAGTACGAGCTCAATGGCTATACTGAGGAAGAGTAGTCCGCGGCCACCCCTTAAGAAAATATGCTTGATGTATAGGCAGGATGGCCAGCTGCTAGGACAGCTTCAAGCTCAACAAGGTTCTGTGCACAGTGGTCCCGGCAGTCGATGGGACTCTGGCAGCACTTGTCAGTGATCTCAAGGTGCTACTGAGAGGGCTCAAAATATATGTGACCAGGACAAAAAAGTTTGTCACGCACCCCAGATCATATTCAAGAACAATATAATCGCCCACAGGAATGCAAAGTAGGCCAAGGCTTGGTTGGCCAACCCTCACATCCAGTACTGGCCCTAGCAGTTAAACTTCCCTGGTTGGTGCACCATGTCGGTTGTGGCAATAAATTTCCAAGACCACTTGTTGGCCTCCACCCTGCCCCCTCAGAACAGCTCCCTTCTCCGTCTCAATGTGTATTTCACCACCAGGCACATTCTCAATGAGATGAAGGTTGTACTACCTGACGATGGTGCGTTCATTGTTTGGAACAACCCCTACGACAAGGTCAGTAATGAATCCCTTTGCCGGGATTGGGAATCAGTTACAATTAAGATTTCAGGTGCAAAAGGGGCAAATAGGGGCCTTGGCAATGGCTACATGTATGTCACTCCGCAATAACCCACTTATTGAGCAAAGGTGCACAGTTAAATGGCCAGAATGTTTTCGTTAACCCCAACAGCAAATACTTCTACACGAGAAACATGTTCTGCCGGAAACACATTTATAAAAGGTCAGGGCCAACTTATATTTCTTCAGAAATGATGGGGGCAGAAGAACAGTATATCTGGTTTGTTCCTGAGGGCTGTGGTTAGGATGCGGGCAGCAGATTAAAGCAGACTGAACGAAAACATCGAGGCCTATGTTTACTTGGGGGGGGGGGGCAAACCAGCATCAGGATTGGAGATGAAGAATAGGTGGGGCAAGAGCTGGGCGTACTCCTTGAAGATGAGATCTCCAACCCGGACAAAGTAACCAGCTACTGAAGGTGGGGAGACAGGATTGACGCCTCCAAACTGAAGCTGGACATGGTGGTTTTGCCTGCACTGCTGCTGATGCCAAGCAAGATGCTGATAATCACTGGAAGTATCAAAGCTGTAGTATTTAGGGTGGAGTTTATTCCATTTGTCGCTGAAATGAGTTTAGGCTACAATGACTGCATCAACTCAGAATCGAAGAAACGCATAGCCTTAATATGGAAGGGCCCCTGCAGAGACAGACAGGTTCACAGATTAGAGCTCCCTGCTGGGTAAAGCCCATTTGTCACACCATCTCTCCTACCCCTACACGTGTAGGCAAGCACCCCCTGCCATTGCAGATAGACTTACAGATGACAAAAACCTTGCAGCAGAAAGTCCCTCTCTCATACCATCCGCATCTCATACCCCTACACTTGCAGGGAAGGGGTGCGGCCTGCAACCCCACAGCAGAGCCTGATGCCAAACATGAAGCAAAAATGACTGGAGTGTAGGCCTTTGCAGTGGCTTGCGGAGTGGGGGCTTTTTCATTTTTTGCCCTTAGATGCCTCCTTCATTATAGGGCGATGGACAAACACAGGCTTGTTGCATCCTTCGGGCCATACTGGTGGATAATGAGAAATCAAACAAGTTGGCTTGCTGGCTCACATTACGAAAAGGCTACGCTAATTCAAAGCACCTTCCAAACCCGACCTGCTGCCTAAGGCAGTCAGGTCATAAATATTGAAATTCGTTCTACTAATCTGTGTACACTTGATCAGTCCTAATCAAGATTTTGTGTGATATGAACTTATGTCTGTGACTAGTCACCCATGCAAAAGCTTACACAGAGAACTATATACCATGGGTTGGACAGAAAATTGGTGTGAATGATATAAAAAATAAGTCATCTTTCTTAATCAATCTATGGCGACTATTGTAAATATACCATGATAATTTTGGAGTTTGATAATCTTCGCATTCTGGCGATCGACCTCTTCACTGCACAGTGATTATGCATGTGTGACCTTTGACCATAAGGGTATGTGGCAAGTTACCACCTGTGTCTTAACAGAAGGCACACTCACTGATGCTCCCTGCGAAATATTGTTTAGTCTTCCTTACATCACATCTATTGCTAGCATTTTCGTCGACTGTACCAGTACGGCCACTTTCACATATAAATGAGGAGAAATGATCGAGGCTATCGACAATGCTCAGCGATGGCAGGTGGCTCAAGTTTTAGAGCTAACAAACAAAGAGGTATATGTAACGTTTCCCAGTTGGAGCCACAAGTTCAACCTGGTGCTTCCTCCAGTCATGGTTCGACAAACAACCATTATTTGCGACAGTAAGTATATATTTCTGTATTTTAAAATTTGGTATTTTCCTGTTGATTTATCTGAGCACAGACATGTGCATGGGACATTCACTTGACCCCAGCTGACTCTATCTGACCCTGGCAATAGTATTATTAGCCTGCTTTGTGACTGTAATCACATCAAAACTTGCATGGTAAGATTGTGAATATTCTTAATCCCACGCTGATAAAGGTACAAGGATGGTTTGTAAATGTAGTAAGAATTGAAATGCAAAATTGCCTCCAATTATTGCCTGGGCTGACCGTTGTCTACTTGATGAGTGTGGAAAAAACTACTGAAAAAAGATATCTTTAACAATGGTAAACTACCCTTGAAAATAATTCTCAAGCTTTGGGCACCGTCAGCGGCTGTTGCAAGGAAAGACGTGCTTTAGCAAAAAGACATTTACCAAAACATCCCACTTTTTGAGCACATATCACGGCAGCGGCAGTTTGGATGACAGTTGTCGGGGAGATTCTCAATGTCACTGCCTTCACTGGTGGCAATATGCTTGCCCAAGATTTCGTTGGCCAGGGGGGAAGCCTTTGAAGCAGAGAAAGAAAGGCACGACAGGGTATTGGAGAAATTCAATCGAGACACAGCAGACACAGCAGATCCTAAACAGGAAAAGACAGACAAAGAGCCAAGAACTCGAGACGAAAGAGAGCTATCTTCGATGGGTGAGGACTTGCAGTTTATTTTGCAAGAGATGGGTTGCAGCCCCTCTTATTGCTGATGAGCCCAAGTTTCAAGAGTTCTGCATGCCGAACGCTGGTCAGAAAAAAAATGGAATTGATCTATGTTGCCACAGGCCTTGTTGGCAGCTTTGTGATGTGCTGCGTGCTCTAGACAGACGTAATGACGTAATTTTAATTCTTTTTGACCTGTCTGCTGCCTTCGATACCATCGACCACAATATCTTAATACATAGGCTACGCTGTAGGTTCAGAATTGATGGTACTGTGCTTGAGTGGATTAAATCTTACTTGAACGATAGAACAGTGAGAGTTTGTGTTGGGTCGGCGCTATCTGAGGCACAGCCGGTTGAATGTGGTGTCCCCCAGGGTTCGGTCTTAGGACCAATACTGTTTAGTTTATATGTAGCACCCCTTGAGGATATTATTGTCAGGCATGGCTTAGATTCTATGTTTTATGCTGACGACTCTCAACTGTATATAACTTGCTCACTTGACTTTGTTCCCATTACTCAAATTGAGGGTTGTATTAATGATGTTCGTCAGTGGATGGGTGACAACATGTTAGCACTTAATGAAGGTAAAACTGAAGTAATTCATTTTTCTTCAAGGTTTGCTGATGGGGGCCGGTCACGTGAGTGTAATTTGCAGGTGGGTGAAGTCAGCGTTCACTCATCACATGTAGTCCGTAACCTCGGTGTTATGCTTGATGCATCAGCATCTATGTCATTTCATGTAACCAGTCTTTGCAAATCAGCATCATTTGCATTTTGGAAAATTGGTAAAATTCGTAATTTTCTTGATCAGAGTTCAACTGAAAAATTGGTACATGCTTTCATCACATCTAGACTTGACTATTGTAACAGTTTATTGTATGGTCTCCCTAGTCATCAAATGAAAAAACTTCAACTAATTCAGAACTCTGCGGCATGGCTTGTCACTAGAACCAAAAAGACAGAACACATAACACCAATACTGTCTAGTTTGCACTGGTTTCCTGTTTATAAGAGGACAGAATTCAAAATTCTATGTTTGACATATAAAGTTCTTCATGGTATGGCACACTCCTGGCCATTTGCTGCGTTCAACTACTGAGGGGGTAATAACTTTGCATCAACCGATTTGTAACACAGTACACTATGGTGAGCGGTATTTTGCTGTCTGTGCCCAACGTTTGTGGAACAAACTGCCTTTTTGGGGCGGTATTTTGCTGTCTGTGCCCAACGTTTGTGGAACAAACTGCCTTTTTGGGTCAGAACGTCTCCTAATTTTAATGTTTTTAAGTCAAAACTCAAGACTTATCTTTTTAGGAATGACATTGTGTAGTTTTTAATCAGCGACTGTCTTCTCATTTTATTTAATTGTGGCTCTCAGTTTTGTGTTTTTACTCTTGTAATTTTTATTCAATTGTGACTGTCAGTTTTTTTTTTAACTCTTGTAATTTTCGATTTTTGATTGTGTTTTGTGAGGCGCCTTGAGATGTTCCATTTATGGTGGCGTTAAAATATTATTATTATATTATTGTGGTGTTTCTCCTTGAATTGGGGCAAAGCACTTGCTGGTATTCTTTGCTGCTGACTTGCTGTTTGACTTACCGTATATATATATATATATATATATATATATATATCCATGTCTCTCAAGTGCAAGACACTTTCAGTTAGTTGTATGAGACGGTGGCTGACTTTTTGTCTTTGAAGACATTTGCCACATCCTAAGGCCATTGTGTGTCTGAGACGGTCGTTGGATTGTCGTCTTTGAAGACATTTGCCACATCCTCAGGCCATTGTTGCTGACTTGCAGCCGACTTGCTGTTGGACTTGCTGTATTTCTTGATGTCTCTCACAAGCAAGACACTTTCAGACGGTCGTGCGAGATGTCATCAATCGTTAGATCAAGGAAATAGATAAAGCATGCTCAGCCTCTTCAAGCCCTCTGCCCAAAGATCCATGAAGATCGACACGCCCTCCGCAGAGTCTGCTGCACTTCCCTTATTCTCCGTCGACTTGCAGAAGGAGTATTTTGCCATATTGTGCTGACAGAGGTTGATCATATGGCCAAGATGGACGCAGGGAAGGAAAAGCCTCCCATCCCCGAGAACACTAGCACCAGCGAGGTCGCCATCCTTTGAAAGATATTCCCAGCAGTGCGGTGATCCTTTGCATCTCCCATGTTGTTGGTGGCTTGATAGCCAAGTTGCTGAAGAGTCTCTTTCAACTGCTCGTGGCAGATGAGCCACGTCAGCACACTATTTCCACGCCCTTTGCACTTTTGATGACTACTAATCCCGACTCTTCGATTGAGTACATCTTAAGATGCAGGCCCATATACCCGTTAATAGGACCCGAGGCGCACTCGTCCTTCATCTTGCCAAGGACCTGGTTTTCTTGGCTGAAGAGAAAGTGATAATGCAGGTAGTTGGATCTATTGTAGAGGGGCCGGCGCCTGGCCATGGCCTTACTGGTAGGAGTCCTCTTTCTGGACCTCAAGAAGAAGTGAGTCGGTATCTGTGTAGAGCAGCTGGTAGCACTCGCCGTACTTGGCTTTCATCTTGTTGTAGAAGTAAACATACATGTAGAGCTTCGGGAGGTTAAGGATGCTCATGCCCACATAGTCGGAGCGGTAAAGGATGAGCTGGGGATTGTGCAGCCGGATTGCTGTGAGGTTATTGTAAAAGACATTTGCTGGCCAGCAGGTGCTGGATCATGCATTCTTTATGTACACGCACAAGCTGCACGTCGACCCACTTGCAGTCGTTCTCTATGGTTTTCCCAAAAGACAGAGTTGTTCGTCAGCGTGTAGAGGTCCTTTTCAAAGGTGGTTGCCTCCCGCTTCCGGAGCTCTGTGTTCAGCCAGATGTACTGCTCAATCCAGGGGCTCTGCGCGAACTTCAGGGCATGATGATCTTCTTCAGCACCAGCCCCTTTGAGAGGTACAGCTGCAGGCTAAAGGAGTGGAGGATATAGCATTCCTTGCAGTAGCGTTTGGGAAACGCCTTTTTAACTTCAGTGGGTGCTCACTTTCCTCCAAAGATGATCGCGAAGATAGAGGAAACAAATAAAAATAATAAACCGATCAATAACAGAGATTGGATTAACGTAATATGCGGCTGTGATTTTTGGTCTGTAGAAGAAATATCGCAAATGAAAAGAATAAAGTAGTTATGGCGTCAATATACCATTTGCATCTGAATGTAAGCTGACTTCCGTAACGGAGTGCCGTCTTTTTCAATTCCAGTATTGGAAATCGGTCAATATGACCATTGCTATCGGGGGTCAATTTGTACATGAAAACAAATTTGATGAATAAAATGTGGGTTGGTACCAGTGATATTGTACCCGTAATGAGACGGAATTGTTTACAAGATGACATGAACTAATCTTTCCCTCAAATGAATGTGTTGGTCTACATTTGCTTGATTTTGTGACAAGTGAACTGCATTTTGGGCTAAGCATTGGGGTTAGATTACCAAATTGACGGAAATTCGCTCAATTCCGACAATATTGTCAGCTGACACAAATTTCCTACCGGAGTAGTACTGTGAGTCATCCGACACTTAAACTGAGAAGTCGGAATTGTGAAAGCGATTGGAAGTGGAAATTTATTTCATTTTACCTTCATTAGTTAGTCAGTGCCGCAATTACAAGGCGTGTGTGTTTTGCGTACGGCGATTTTAATGTCATCGGTTTGTGGCATATTACTTTTTCATTGTTGCCAATAACCCTCACCCTAAAATGTGTGTTAGTATTCATTTGCTTCATTTTGTGCTCAGTGGAAGACAGGAATCAGGGTAAGCTGACCAAATTATCGGAACTGCGCGCTCTCTCTGTTCTGACAATTTGGTCAGCGAACATAAATTTCTGGCTCCCACTGTGCCTGGACACAAAAAGCAAGCTGTCGGAAATATTGGAAATTTATCTTACATCAAAAACCGAGTGAACGTGGACTCTCTGTTGTGCGGTGCCGCAAAATAAACGCAGTCGCAGACAGACATAACACCAAAACTAAATTTCATCAAAGACACACCATAATTTAATAAATCCCCAAAATTAAACTAAAAGATACAATTTGTATCCTTATTGTTACAAAACGTTCCTCATGACGAATGGAGAATAAAAACCAAAAATACGGTATATTATGTACAGAAAGACCTTGAACGGCGCGGTATCGTGTTTCCTGCATCTGTTTCTACACAAAATTCTTTGGTCAATCAAGGTGGTTGCTTAAGCGAAACTGGGACAGCATCAACCGAACAAACACCGCATCAAGCAGCTCAATATAGATTGCTGCAATCGAAACGCCAGCATTATACACATTATCTATATTATTCGATGCCACCTTCATCACCGTACTTCTATTATAAATGTCCAGATGAAATTTCTACGACAGCGAGCACACCTTCGATTGTTTGACCGACACCTCTGCCGCCTCCCACCAACTACTATCCTTACTAGGGTCGGGTTCGAAGTGTATTTTTTCCATTGATGCTATCCGCTGTCACCATCAGTTGTTCTTCCTGAAGACATAAAACCCTTGCTCTAGTTTGTGAGTTGGATTAAATCATCGATAATATTGAATGTTGGATTGTTTCAATTTTGTTTAAGACATGGATATATTTGTCTTACACATCCATGACGAAATCAACATGTTCAAAAAAGTAAATCTTGGTACCGTCAGCACGCCTTTTCAAAAGAAAAAGATTTCATGACATTTGCTACATTGTCTGTGTATTTTGTCTGTAAAAAACGTCTGTGGCTGCGTTTATTTGTCGCGCAACACAAGAGAGAGTCCATGCTGATTCTGTTTTTGCTGTATATTAACGTTATTAGTCAGTCAGTGCCGCAATTACTTTTAGCGTGCCACTTCTCATCCCTTGCTGGACATCAAAGAATAATGGTTTAAATTGGTGGTGGCTTCATATGACATTTGACCCGCCCTTTTCTTTGTTATGGTTTGTTTGCAGGTTCTCAAATCCTCAAAAGTTCTGTTCCATAAGTATGCACACTAGTATGTCTCAGTTTTCGGGCCAACGGAATTTAGTGTTTATTGCTGCTATTGGCTAATAACTTTTAAATGCCTACTATTCATCTGTATAGGACTATTCACACGTTCGGATAGTAATTCACAATCATTGTTCTCACTGCTCCGATGTGTATTGTTCTCTCCAGTACCACGAAAATTCACTAGTTGTCTCAAAACTCCAATTAGCAAGTTATGCAATCAGCACATTCACCATGATGATGGGCGGCTACATTATGATGTAGCCATTTACGGGTTTACTGACTCTCTCACCATCCTTGTCAAGTACATAGACCTAGCTGCTATAATCACCAAATAGACTGACGAGGAAAAAGTCACACATCAAGGAGACAAAAAAAAAATATTGATGCTTTGTGACATTATAGCTTTATAACTATTGAAAATATTGTTTTGGGTCA
The DNA here is from genome assembly GCA_001465055.1 of Ptychodera flava. Classification (NCBI taxonomy): domain Eukaryota; kingdom Metazoa; phylum Hemichordata; class Enteropneusta; family Ptychoderidae; genus Ptychodera; species Ptychodera flava. The sequence goes on from LD349727.1 coordinate 148,828, forward strand.
ATACAGAATAACACTAAAATGTCTTCATGAATGGGTACAAGTTATACAATCACTAGAAATATCGTTTTCTCATGCTAATTTTGATACATATCGATACCAAACCTACTTGAATGTATTATACATCTCTAAGTCATCATTTAATATACGCACTGTTAGATATCAAACAAATATATACTTGTTTTTATCTTGATGTGGCAGGAGCTAAGCTTTAGGCCATAAACTCTTGATTTCAAGGGGAATTAACCGTGCGATAAACTTTTATGTCATGAATGTTTTATTGTCAGGGCGTGTTCGGATAAGCAATCAAAAGGCTGTTAAGTATTTACATCCAAAGTACACCACATAACTTCGTACCGTAAATGTCGGCTACAAGCTCTCGACATACATTTTACCAGAGGTCAATCAGATAAAATCGACCCAAATCAAAGTCGGCTGAAACCACTTCGAACAACCCCTCAACTCTGTCTAAAATAAACTCTGTCAAAACTACTGCGGCCTATTCCCTTATCCGCATAGAAGGAATAGGAACTCCACACATCGTTCATATCTTGTGCAATTTGTAAGTGTACTTTACGTTTCGCTGCTTTGTGTAAAGAACTGATTAGACACGGCTATGAAGGGCACCAAGAGATCTATAATAGAAGATGGTAGACATTCTGAATGCAGGCGAGAGAAAACAGCAAGACAAAGTCCTAGCCGAGTCAGTGAATCGCCAAAAAACCGAACAAATCTCTGGCAACACAAACGTTGTAAACAACGTACATAACAAGATGTCATGTACCTAAAAGGATAACTATATCATACCAAGCGGCCTTTTAAAAAGCCAAACACATACTCATAACGGAGAGTTATTTTATGAACACTTTGCCAAGCCCTGACAAAAAAATTAAAAACGCTACAACTGCAAACACACTATCAGTAAATAAATGTAAAAGGCCAATATAAAATGACGCAGAAACGGAGAACAAGTGGAAATCATTTTATCAGAATGTCGCAATACACAAGAAAAAATGAAATTGAACACTGACACAAACAGTAACATCACATGCATGTGCGATTTCCCTCTTAAAACACAGAATAAAATACATTAAGAATACTATCAGATAACGGCAAGGTACCAATCAAATTGCTTGATATACAACTTTAAGAGTAACTTGTGGACCAGCAGTTCTAGACACTAATGATTTCATATTCAAGATGAATAGCTCGTCCACCAGTGATATCACACAAAGTTTAAAACAGACGATTAAGTACAAACAACAAACATAGAAAAAATGCAACCTTATAACAGACACGTACGAAACAAAACATGCTGACAAACACATATATCTATATTCCAGTTAAGTAAACACAATAAATACACTACGTTGAACACAGTAAAACAAAATTAGACATACTCAGGATTCTGAGAATTCATTGCTGTGAACTTAATATATGCCACTGCATGAAAACCCAATAATTCAGATAAATTCACATGAATGAGTTGCCTGTATTATAGTATAATACACGTGAATTCACATGAATCCACATGAATACAGGCTTGCTGAATACAAAAAATTGATTCTCGACTGTATTCATCTGTATATGCACTCTTCGGCTAAAATACAGGCAATAATCCATGTTAATACATTAAGTATTATAGCGTTTTTATGCAGTGTGCTGGTCTTTTACAAGTTGTCAACAAATGCATTACTGTTAAGCGTCATATAATGGATTCATTATTTATATATATTTGTAAAATGCATATTTAATATACATATGATAATTAATGTGTATATTAAAGTTTAACATATTCTTTTGAACCAATTTTTACTGAAAAGAAAGTACTGGTAATGCTAATGACATAAATGTTTTATGTCTTTTGATAAAATTCTTTTGAACCAATTTTTACTGAAAAGAAAGTACTGGTAATGCCAATGACATAAATGTTGTATGTCTTTTGATAAAATATTTAATGTGTAAAACAAAACTTTTCGACTGCAACTCAAACCTCTGTAAACAATTTTGTTTTGTGATATCCATTGCCCGTAACATTACATTAACTCCAGTCTGCTTTCAGACACTTGGTGTGTTAAAAATGTTCAGGAGAAGACATAACCTGTCAACACTTTCAACACCCTGAAAGGTTCAAAATAAACAGCCTATATTAATGTGCATCATAGAAGGAATTTTTAAAAAAGCAAACAAAGTGCATTGTAATCTTACTAATGCAACGAAAAAACAATAAATGAAAAAATCCTTACCATCACCATAAATAGAACTATATTAAAGCAAATCTTTGCTGAACCAAAAACAGTTTGAAGAAAACTGTTTCTGGGTTCTAGTGTCAGACACACTATATAAAACTTTGTTGACTAAAACAACTTCACAGACCTTTTATGCCTAACCCGAGGAGTAAGATAAAAAAGGCGATTTTCTCCTTATAAAATCTTCTGTTAAACCGTTTTCAGTAAAGATTTTTCAAACACCAAATTTCGTGGATGGAATGCTTGGTGTCTGAAAACCAAACTACAAACTTCGAGCAATCAGAAAAGCACTTTCTGAAGAATATTTTGTAAATATCTGAAAAGAAGTTGACAATCACAACTACTTTTGCCACAACTTTCTAGTTTAAGTATCCATATGTGGATATCTGTAGGAACCAGCAAAATGCATATCAGAAGGTAATTTCAGGATTTTGTGATTCGATTCTTATCGGTAATCGTTTCTTCTCCACTTTGATCTTAACATACTCAGGATTCTGAGAATTCATTGCTGTGAACATAATTAATTTCCAACAAGAACTATTGTAAATCAATGGGCACTTCAGTATGTATTTTAAGATGTTTATTTATCATTAAAAATTGAATGGCTAAGATTGTGTAGTCGACTCGACTTTGATTCTCAAATAACCACAGCAAACAGAGGCGTATAATATAACGTTAAGTGCTTTCTTTATGAAATTATAAAATATTGTTGTCGCCATGGCACAGTGTGGCATAACGTATCGTAATTACAGCCAACAGTTCCGCCAAAAATATTGCAGTCATGCATGATACTGATATCGGTCAAAAACAACCATAGCAACCACATACCGGTAATAGCCTTTGAGCAGACATATGCTTTACAATGACGTCAGTGCCATGTGATCATAAACTGTATCGATGAAAATGTTCGTCCTGCTTCGACAAATTTTGATGATCTTGACTTTCTAGAGTGAGTGTATCTCAATATTGAGCTGTTATTGAGCCAATGAAATAGCAACAGACAGATGGTCTCTTGTTGAAAAATTCCTTCGTGTCACGATGTTCAATGAATTTCAGCATGGCGCAAATGTGATTTGGATCTTCGAGAAAACATACTCGCGGGTTTAAAGTTTAGTATTTTTGTGCAAAAAGGCTTCACGACATATTAGCACAGCCATTGCCAGGGGCAATGGCGCCGCAGAATGTCACATTGCGTGCGTCTCAGGCGACCCACAGCATTATAACTAAGAAAAGGGTATGGGACACACATCGACAACAAGTAATGAAAGAAATGAAAGTTGTAGTAAATTAGCAACTTGACCATATAAACACAACCCTCAAAATGTTAACACTCATTGACGTCATGTATGGCAGAATTAATCATCAAAGCTGGCTGACATGATATAGAACTGTATACAAAATGTTCAGATGCATACCTCCATTGAGCATATTTGCTGCTCTTTCTAAATGACAGCATGGCAGTTCGATTTGGTTCCTTTCCCGGTATGATTTTCAAATGTTAATGCTAATGAGAAAATAAGATTGCAACTTACTACCAGTCAAAAATGAGATGGGCCCGGTTGTGTTTCCTAGATTAGTCTGTAAAGGCGCTAGTACTATGTGTTCAATCATTATTACTGCGAACCTTTGAACTTAGCATAATATTTTCTTTTGCATACCGAAAAAATACGATGAGAGCGGATAATGCAGTCTACGTGGCTGCTCTGGTCAAACTACTTTGTGCAGCGTTATCAGGTAAGTTGCGAGGAATGCTAATGCAACCCTTGTACATTAACGTAATTGATAAGGTTTAAAAAAAAACATGAAGTTGCGTTGAAAATAATAGAAATAGTCTTCCATTGTCTCAACTCCCCTAAATAACATAAGGCTGCGTACACACACACACACACACACACACACACATACACGTGTACTATGACTTGTGAGACGCCAGTTATAATGACA
>LD349729.1:0-33196 GCA_001465055.1 Ptychodera flava
GGGGGGCGGAAGGCAGACGGGTTGTGTAGAAATCCGACGCGCATCGCGTAAACGACTTGAGTCGTTCAAAGTGCTTCCATGATTTTTCCGGCGTTCACATAGAAACCGTGAGTTGTGTGTAAATAAATCACCAACTTGGATTGATTGTCGGGTGTTAGAAGAAAGGACACCCTGACTGCAAGTTACAAGGACACTTTCCATCGTATCATTCATCAGTATTCTTCCCAGCCTACCCGTGAATGCCTTTACCCTGTGTAATGTATGGTAGCGCATGTCTGAATACACCAAACGGCGGTGTCGGTAGGTATTCATTATCCTCTCTTCCCAAATGCTTTGACAAGATTCTTGAGCAAGAGAAATCTCGACTCCCCGTTTCGATATAGCAGCTCAACAATGCCCATTAATGTGAACGTTTCAAGGAGCTCGGAAGTTGCCGGTGAATATTAGGTCATAGTTACCTCGGCAAACGTAAAGCGTCGAGACGACACTTATCGAAACCCTTGGCAAGACTGCACATATCTAGAAGTGTTTAGTTTCATCTAATGTGATATGTTGTTCATGGTTCTCTGGAGAGTATTGCTAGAATTAAAACTTTCGATCTTAGAGACATGTGTGTTCTAAGTGTGATGGCTGCCAACATCTGTATACTTTCAAAATCCGATTATCCGAAATGCAAAGGTACATGATTGTGTATGTATGTATGTATGTATGTATGTATGTATGTATGTATGTATGTATGTATGTATGTATGTATGTATGTATGTATGTATGTATGTATGTATGTACGTATGTATGTATGTATGATGTTGCCATTATTTTTATGTGTAAGCCTTAAGGACGGTGACAATTTTCGGTGTATCATATTAAAACAACTTCGCCATCCCCACTGCCAATATAATTATGAGTTTGGTTGAAAAATTCAGGGTAGATATTCAATATGGTACCTTTACTTGTACAGATCTGTTTTTCAGGGAGGTGATATGAAATCATGCTTACTTTGGACTCATCGTGATAGTGTTGTGTCAGCAATCTGAACAGGTAAAGTGTTTAACGAACAGCAATTTCTGCACGTTGTAAAGTGTTACTGTAAATATTGATTGAGCACTTGGCTGACCTTACACTGCATCAGTCGCTATTTTTGAAATGGATACAGAAACTGCAAACATCGCATACGTATGGTCTACTGGCATTGTTGTAGCGTGAGTTATGTAAATTAGGCAGCTAGTAACAAAAACATGCATATGGTAGAACGCACCTTGGGGATAGATATTTACAATTTAAATATTTACAATTCTTGTCTGATCTACCGCTTTTAGGGGGCTCATTTTAAAGGTTTTGGATTGAGAAAAATTTCATTCTCTTAGATTTTTGAAAATCGAAATTTTTATTTTCCCCTTAGAGTTAACGTAGGTATGGCAGCCATTTTGAATATTGGCCCGGTAAATGTTAGGTAATTCGTTTCTCCAGTGTCGAACTTTGCACACAGTCTGTGACGGATGATTTTTATTCTCGCTTTGGTAAGAGAATGGTTGAAAGTTTCATTTCAGAAAGATTGAGCGAAAGTTCAAGTCTTTCACTTTCGAGGCGCAAACTACCGTATAACGGTATATCAAAAGCAAAACAAAAAACATATTTGAATGTGTTGAAAACATGTCTGGGACGCTTGTAATGATTTAGTGAGTTTGGCGGGTAGATGGGCTTTGGTATTCCTCAGACCCGTAAACACTTCAAAGGTTATACAGGAATATAGTTCTGAAGGCTGACTGTGAAAGATAAAGAGCGTTTGCTAAAAACAGCGCTATCTTTAAGGGTAAGTTGGCCGCCAGAGCGGGATTATCTAACCGCACTCAGAATCAACCCGTCTTGCTCCGTAATTGACCAGGGAAATCAAAATAGGTATGTCTGGCATGATTAATTGTGGTTGCTGTCGTTTGGGGATAAACAAGGAGTGGTAAAATATCGCTGACAAAATCTGCAATGCCACCCAACAAATACAACAAGTACGTTACGGGCGACGAAATCTTCTTCGCTCCGCTAAGACTAAAGGCCGGCGGCCGGTTTAGTTCATCTCTCGTGCGGGTTGATACTGTGTTCATTGATAACACCTTTGCATCAAGAATGTTGTTATCAATCATTAGAAGCTCAAGCAGAAAATCCGAGTTAATGACTATAACAGATCAGGTCAGTTCCTTACAAAGCAGACGACAAGCTGCAGAGAGACACTTCACCACCAAGTCAAGAACTACATGACATGGCGCCACCAGTATGTTCAAGCTTACTTGGTGGGTTATCGAAAGCTAGAGTTTGTGGAAAATAATCTGCCAGCCGTCAAGGCCGTTTACATGTACAGATCACTCGTCGAGAAAAGATCTCTCATGCGCTGAATATCGATGTCATTTTTGTAATTGGAAATTTCGCCTATGTGCATGCACGCCATTTATGCATTTTATGTGCAGCAACTGTTGCTATTTTGGTGTCTTAACACCACATAGCAGTGACAACTTTGGCTCACTGTCACCTATGACTCTGCAGATACACGCTCTTCACCTCGCTTTTAACGTTGAACGAGCTTCGGGGAGACAAATTTGGACTCAAACTTTTACAATTCTTTTCTGATATACCACTTATGGGGGTTCATTTTAAAGCTCTCAGTGTAAGAAAACTTTTCACCTACTTAGTTTTTCGAAATTCGAAAATTTTATTTTTTCCCCATAGAGTTAATACAGGGATGGAGGCCATTTTGAATTTTAAATATCGGTAAATCTTGAGTTATTTGTTCCCCAAGTACCAAAATTTGCACGGTGACCCCCGATTTTTATTCTTGATTTTGAAAGAGAATGGTTGAAAGATTCCTCAAGGAAAGAAAGTCTAAGTAAAAGTTTAAGTCTTTCACTTTCGAGGCGCGAACTACCTTAATGGTCACTGTACGTCTGGCTTTTTAATAAACCTGAGTTAAAGTAAAATACCTTTCTGAATTGCTTCATTAATCAAGTGTCGCGATGGACAAGCTCTCACAGTCATCAATTCTGTCGATGGTAACTTGACTGCGCTTCTCGTGTTACCTTTTACCTCTTCGTAAGCGTAATTCGTTGGCCACGCCCACGACATCTTCAATACATCTCTGCCATAAGTTGGCAATACGACTTCGAAATGGACCCGTTAACATGCCATAGCTTTACCTGCGCGTAGTTCCGTAAAATCGCTTCGTTACTCATCACACCTTTCGCCCTACCTGACTGAAATGAACACCGCGGGTGGACATTTACGAAAGAAAGTGGTGATAGTACGACGCAGGGCATAGGAATTATAATCATGGATTTCTTTCCGAAGGGGGCACATGAAACTTTAATTTTTCCCGCTGGTAACCGGCTGTCTTCATATCAAACAGCAACGATTTCTGAAGAACTATCACCAACTCAAACGGAATTGTCGAGTTCATGGAAGGTCGCTTGTTGCAAGAGAATCGAAAGTAGCTGATGTTGGCAGACGATATTTTAGACGCAAAGAACGATCATATTTTCCCATCCAAGGTTGGCGTACATTCCGGGCGACGCGCTGACCATTAACGTTTATTTGCGGGCAAGGGCGAGAGAAAAGCCAAAAATTAATTTAGCTTTCCTCGAGCCCGCGCCCACAAATAAACGTTAATGGTCAGAGTGGAGTCTGTTATTTCCATTATTTTATCAGCGAACCCAAGAAAACCGTCAAAATTTCCGAAAATTTCAGGAGCGAACGACAACTGGGCCCCAGAAACTGAGCAATACGCGACGCACTGTCACGCGGGCTGTAAAAAATTGGCAAATCCGGAGATGTTTTCAGAAAATAGTATCTCAACTTGACCTACAAGTGCTCCATTTTATTTCGTGATTGATTATGATTGACGTTTGAGCTGTAAAGTTACGATAATTTGAGTTGTTAATCTTATTATTCATATTCACGGGCACGTCCCCAAAAAACAACTACCATGGGTAGACAATGATTTCCGTCCTGTCACTTTAACGTCTATTATCTCCAAAAGTTTAGAACGAGTTGGTTTAGAATTGCTTATGCCACATATACAGAACCATTTCGATCCTTTGCAATTTGCGTACATATTTGACCGCTCGACTGACGATGCAATCTGCACACTAGTCCATCGTGCAATTAAGCATTTAGATGCTAAATCGTCAAATACAGTTAGAGTATTGTTCATCGACTATTCGTCCGCATTCGATACGATACAACCCCACCTAATGCTAAACAAATTGAATTATTTCAATGTTCCTAACCGTCTACAACTTTGGATTTTAGATTATCTGACTGGTAGGTCTCAGTATGTTCGCACCAACTTTGAAACATCAAGTACAATTCCAATTAATACAGGAGCACCTGTTCTTTTTGTTTTGTATACAAATGATTTAGCTTAGGACACTGATGGGGCAATGATTGAGAAGTATGCAGATGACACAGTCACAGGGGCTGTGGGGTTTATTTCGAGCGATGACGATCAGGAATATTTTGAGTGTATCGACTTTGTTAACACCTGGTGTAATGACAACTATTTAGATCTTAATGTGTCAAAGAAGAAAGGGCTTGTTTTGGACTTTAGAAGGAAACAAAATGAAGAACAGTTAGTTGTGATAAATAATATGAAGGTAGAGAGATTGTCAGCATATCCATACTTAGGCTGTATGATTGACTGTAAACTGTCATTCTCCCAACATGTAGAAAATCAACTGAGAAAGGTAAACAAACGAATGTATTATATAAGATTGATGAGAAAGTTAAATGTAAGTTCAAGTGTGATTGCTCTTTTTTTCAACTCAACAATATCATCTACTATTAACTATGCTAGCACCGCTTTCTACGATCTGCTATCAAATCATCTCAAAGAAGACCTCAATCGCCCTACAAAAATCTGTAAAAAGCTGCTTGATGACAACCGTGATGAACTTGCGCAGAGCTCAGAGGTATACAAAGATAAAGTTATTAAGATGGCAAAGAAAATATTGAAAGATCCAATCCAAGATCGCAATCAAAATGCGACGGGCAGGGCATGGTAATATAATAATTAACAAAATTTTAAAAAATGTTTTACAGCAAATGGATTAAAGTTTGCCAGAGATTACTTATGTCACAATGACAAACCAATCTTGCAGAAGTATTCACAATATTATTGCAACTTAAAATCGACTAACGCATTCCAAACATATCAGTCAAATGATGAAGCGAGAGACGGTTACATTACACAATTTTTTTAACATTTATTTTATTTTGTTTTATTTTATACTATTTATTTTTATTGGGTCGTCATCAGAAGCTCCTAAAGACAGCCGCTAAAATTGTTAAAAACCAAACAAAAAACAAGAAACTAAGAGATAGGAAACGATAAGGTGTAACATAGACACCGTCAAAGTACATGAACATGACATTGATAAAGACTGACGAAGCAGAAACCTGAAGTTACTGCTGCACGCGGAGAAAACGACGGGAACTCCATCCAATAAAATACCCTTCAAATGACTTCAACGCTATTTTGTGGTACGCATAACATACAGAGATATTTCAGGTGTAACTTAACTTTCCTTTCACGATCTTTAGCACACCATTATGTTCTTTGCACTCAACTTATCCGCCAACGATATAGGAAAAGATCTTCGCGTGTTGTCTCTTTACTTCTTACGATACTGTAAGCTATTTCAAATTCTCTTACCTGAGTTAATGCCTAGCAATATGTCGCAGGGCTTATTAAAGTATCAGCGATCAACGACGGTTTTTAATGACACAGTTACCCCCAGTCATTCAGTCAGGCCCGCATCGTTTTGGGTAATTATTCATAGGATCAAGGTTCTTTTAACAGATGGATACAAATACAATTTCCTTTATCCTTGACGTCTTGCTCTTAACACAAGGACAGGGATCATGAAGCTTCCATATCGGCAAGGCAAAGAAATCTTACCAAAACGTTATTAAACGACTTGATGAGGATTTTCCTCTCCCTCCGAGGCAAATAAGACACGATTGCAGAAAATAAAGTCTTCACTCTCGTTTTCCGACAGCAATCATTTCATGAATCGCCAATATGACCAAAACATATGATGAGATCTTGGAGTTGACGTCAATTTTGTATTCCCCGTGCTTATTAATGAAGCCATATATTAAAAGACGCCTGCGCAAAGCCGCAGGTCTGTACACGATAGCTTATTGAACTTCTCTCTCGTCAAGTCGAAAGCATTACAATAATATGAACCGATAATTTGGAAGGTTACAGAAATACACGAGTTCTTTGCACTTTTTAAAATGTTGAAGCGAAAAGGTCAGGTACGCAAGGTCACTTTACACCTCTACTTTAAGGTTTTCACACATTTATCATATATATATATATATATATATATATATATATATATATATATATATATATATATATATATATATAGATAGATAGATAGATAGATAGATAGATAGATAGATAGATAGATAGATAGATAGATAGATAGATAGATAGATAGATAGATAGATAGATAGATAGATACAGATATCGCCATGGGAAATTACAGTGCACGATGCTAAAATCAGAGCGTTATAACTTCAACTTGCTTGTCGATAAACTTTTTCCAAAGGGGTCTAAACTTCTTTATTACAAGCATAATTAAAGTGAGTTACAGGTGCACGAAGAATATGGCTGTATAATCAAATCGGATCACAAGAGAGTAATCAACGAAGTCAGCGTAAAAAAACGACTAGCGGTTTGCAATTGCCGGGACAACTTGAAGTCTACATACCGGTTAAAAAGGTGACTGTCAAGTCAAAAGTGTCGTTCACAAGGCCAAGGTATGAGAAGAATCAACAAGGGGAAAGTGTACATCGTCCTCACTGATAACACCTTTAAGACGCGCTTCACTAAACACATGCAATCGTTCCGTAACAAAAAGTATGAGAACTAAGAAGTTTATCAGGTCTCTTAAGAACCAGGACCAGGTCTTTGACGTGCTATGGTCAATTATTGACACAGCATCGAGTCAATAAGCAAGTGATGTAATATTTGTGTATCAGAAAAGCTACACATAACCAATACCTATAAATCTACGCCGTTAAACAAACGCTCTGAGTTGGTTACAGAGTGTCGCCTTCAAACAAATGTTATTTATCAATTTTCAACACCATCTAAAAACCTAAACACTAAAACTTTAGTAATTGGTACTTCCCAACCAGATAAATGAGAGTGAAGACCTAAGGAAAAATTAGTATGAAGATATTGCGAGATGCATGAAACTTAAGTAACAGATATAATTACTTTGCACTTGAAGTAATTTGTGTTAGTATTTATACCGCTCTGCTTTTAGCACCGAGCACAGTAATTTCCCACAAGAATATCTTCACATTCATTGTGATATTTTGTAAATGAAGCTTTGCTATTCATGTCAATAACTGTCATTGAGAAACAAACGAATGGCACTGATATAAGAACTGTGCGATCATTGTGACAGACACCTGTGATCTGATGTGTAGATATCGCCATTGTTTCAGTAGATCACTATCAACTTTGTCCAGATTGCCATACCCCCATTAATTGGTCGTCTAACTTTTATAATAATGTACATGCGAATCTTTCTAGCTCCTGTAAGTGTGTGATACTCTGTAAGATCTGATGAAAAAAGTACCCTCGTTATGGCTTAGATTGAGTTCCCCATTCAATCTTATTTCTTAGTTGCTGGAAGGACTCACGGGCATGCGCAAACGGCTATCCCAACACAGGTTCGAGTCTGATCTAGCGGCGCTGGCTGCTAATTGCATTGTGAGTTTTGCAATATTCTGTATCCCCCAAGGTCATTGCTTCGACCTCTGAGGATATTGGAATTGGTCAATCATGTCAATATCACCTGACTTTGTCTTCGGATATCTCAATTTTCTTCGCAATTCTCGTTTTTTGAAATTCACGTCTGTCATAATGATCGAACACTTGAGCGTGATGATTTTATCCATAAGGCCAAAGTAATTAAATTCTTTGTTTTGCGTCCCCAACCGCTTAGGTTTTTAATGTTTTCATGAAAAACATACACAGTGTATTTGAATAGGAAATTTTAGGACATGACTGCTTAGCTTTTCTGAACTAAAATTTTGTTACAATATTTTATTTGCTGCAACAAAATTACATTGTGTTAATTTTCTTGTGTGTGTTTTTCAGCCGCTTAGACGCGTCCTTTTCCCATTTTGAGTGGACGCAAAACAAAGAATTTAATAACTTTGGCCTAATTACCAGGCATTTACAGGAATCCGCTGATTGAAAAGACAGCACATTAATTTCAAAGCAATAATCCGATTACGCCGGGGAAAAAATCACGTTGGATGGATTAAAATAATAATTTCTTTCAGAACTTCACCACCAAAATAACCCACTCGGTCAAGAAGTCCGCCTGTGGATGTTTAGGCAACGGAGTGACTGTCAAACAATTGTCAAAATTGTTTCAACATGTCAGGCTCTAACAGTTCAATAAAAGCCAAAGTAACATTTCAAATACTCCGAAACCAGGGTCTGGTAAAAGAAAGTCTTTTGTTTCAATAAAATTGGCATATAGCTAAGGAACAGCTATAGGCATATCTTTGTAAGCAATAACCCCGCCTCGATTTGGGTACAATTCGCTCCATGTAGCGCTCGCTTTATACCGGCTCGCGCTACATGCCGCGCATAGTACCCAAATCTCGAGCATACCCGCCTGCGAAGGGTATAATTGCTATTGTATGATATCAACACGTGTCTTCATGGCGTTAAACGTTGTTTCGTCGACAAGGGCTGAGACAGAATCAAATATTGAGCGATTTTCATCTTACGGAAATCCAGCGCCCGCTACTGAGCATTGTTGACGGGAAGGTTACTAAGAGCTTCGTGCTGCTGATGGACGTAAAAAAAAGACCACGGGAAATGTAAGCGACGCTAACGACAAAAAGTGACGCCACTGTTTTGGGGAAGCGAAAGCAAAATGCCCTTAGTTCTAAAAGCAATATTCTAAACGTTCAGATAACACTTATAATGATCACCATGTTTGCTCTAAAGTACATTTTTGTCCGATCTCTGGATGTTTTATGTCTCCGCGTCAAGCCTCTGTACCAGATGAAGGGCCCGTTTTAGAACTCAGCAATCCATTCCAGTTATTAACAATTAACACGATTGGAACTAATTTGGGAAAATTGGATGAGAGTAATTATTAGGAAAATGTAACGAAATCGAAATTTTTCCAGCTGAAATTTTACAAAATGATAGAATAGTGTAAAATTTGAAATATTGTTCTCATCGGACAAAACGATGAAAACATAACGATTATTGCATACCTCTTTCATCGGATTCATTGTTATGAAAATAAGTTCATTTTTGTGTAAATGCACTGAAGAAACGTGACAAAATACTTAAAAGTTCTCTGATTGACGAATTTTGAGTCAGGGCACTTTTGAAATGCCCATGACTTTTTCAAGAATTTAAGGCTTCATAAACATAGAATTGAGTCAGGGCACATTTAAAAGACCTTGACTGACTTAACTGTAAATCAATCGAAAAGCTTCATTTTGGTCGAGGAAAAGTGACAAACTGACATTATTACTAGTGTTTCAGTAATGAAGAAGCTACAGACAAACTCTCATATTTTCATTCAAATGTGAATATTGTTCATATGTTTTGAACAATATTGCATTAGATACTATCGTGCACTGATTCTTACTCATAACATTTCAACAGCATCGTAAATTTTGAATAAAATTTTAAAGATGGTAAGCAAATATGGTGTAAAATTAGAGAAATTTCTAAAATTCTTGAGAAATTCTGCCAATCCAATTATCCCAATTTAGTTCCAATCGTGTTAATTATAGAAACTCAGTGTATCGAGTTTACGAAAATGCTCTTGGATTAGACCAGTGGAGTTCCTTATTTCGTCATTATCTGTTAAATGTTCACGTTTAGGATAGGTTGTACTGTATAAAGAATTTGAGTAAAAATGACTTGTAACTGGGTCGGCTTAATCTTGGAAGACGATTGACTTATCCTAGCAAAGGCTTATGGGTACCAAAAAGTCAACGAATGAATTCCCCCTTTTATCAGGTATATCCCATACATAATAATGAACAACATGAACTTACATAGATGTTTAAACACGTTTTACAGACATGAGCTTCAGAAGTGACAACTTCATGTTGTCAACTTCATTAAAACTGCATGTTATCGCAAGCTTAGTATGTACATGAAACGAATGAAGGTTTCGTGTCTGCTTTTAGCTTTGGGCACAAGGTGATTCGGGTCGGCTTTACGTTCAAGCCTCGCATAAAGTGTGAACAAGTCGTATCACTGAGCATGCAACCTTGGCATTTCTCTCCGCGAAATTGATATTTTCCATGTTGCCAGAAATCTCTGGTCGAGTGTATCCATGACAACACTAGTTTCTTCGTTGTCATGGTGAGAAAGGCATCTGTGGGTGCATCATTTCCACAACACCCACGTCAAACGCAGAGGCGATTCATTTTAATTCGTCGCACAAAACCCTTGACATTCAATAGCAAACATCTGTGATCTCCTGCATATCCTTAGAGAAGGGAAGCCTCGGGTGATAAAAACTGAAAGTAACTTATGCTTTTCCCACTTCCGTTCTGTTGAGCGCCTACCTAGACAGCAGGAAGAGAGAGAGAGAGAGAGAGAGAGAGAGAGAGAGAGAGAGAGATTGCTTGTATCTGTTATTTTCAATAGCTTTTGGAAAAACTGTCAAAAGCCTTCGATATATCGACATGTTCATGTATTATGCATAAACATGTATTATGTCTGTGATACATGCCAATGCTCTGAACTTTAGAACAAACAAAATACCCTCAAAAATTTACAACTTGACTGTTTGAGATGCGCGATATAGAACGCACTCTAGCCCCCTAGGTGGGTGAAGAAATTGACCATTTGTGAGGCCCTCCTACATGCTGGGTGGCATATTACCCAAGTTCCATAGCATTAATTGTCAATTTCACTGGGTGGAAGACCAATCCCTTTCTTTCTTGTGCTGTTCTTGAAAACTTCGATGCTTTCTCGAGCAAAAACCTCGATGAAAGGTATCTCAATATATTTGTGCCTTTGCTTCAGTACGTAGACACACAGTAATTCTTTCTCTGGGTATCTATATCGGGGGGGGGGAGGGAATCAATTCATAATCAACAAAGAATTCATATGACATCGAGGCAGAGCAGAATAAGAATCGAATACTGTATCGTGCTAACATAAAAAACTGGCATTGACCCGCCGAAAAGCTCAGTAGCATCTACTCTTTCAGATGATACCGGAAATTACGTCACTAATTTATTATGGTGTATAATGTCAGTTGGTGGCGCTGAAGATGTCTTTCATCGACCATTCTTTCGGCATCCGAAAGGACAGATAAGATTCAAAAACATGTAAATTCGATGTAGAACTGTCCAATGACTGACGACATTTGTCTATTTGAGTATCTCCTTGAGTTTAAATTTAACAAATTGCGTTTTAAATTATAGATTTACGCGAGCAACAAAGACAGTACACATGCAAAATATCTTTTGCTGTACATGAATTGCTGAAGAATCTTTGAAACTTTAAGGTGTATTTCGGATGACGTGAAGATTTGTGTTAAAAATGATTTAGATAATAGTTTGCTGACCTTGAATTTTTTTGTTACTGTAATAAAGTCTCTACAATACAGTAAGTCTTGTCTCTTTCGTCGAATTATTGCGGTGTCTAGTGATACATTTGCAAAGGGTCTAAGTCTGATCAACAGTTTCGTCTGAAAGAAGCGTAGTGTACCTAGAAATGTGCTTGTAAGAGGATTACAGTGCAGGTACAAAGTATAACAGTATATTGTGGAACTTGATATTATCAATCTTGATATATACTTTTCAAAAAATAGAAAATAGGTTGATCTCACAGAAAGACCATATCAGTCTACAGAAAGAATCAAAGCGTGTGCATTACAACGTCATCCTTCTCAACTTCTTATCCTCATAGGGGGATGGTGCGAACATAAAATCTGCTCACTGGCATAGATGAATAAATTAGCTTTACGGTTTGAAAATGTTGTAAAGGGTGAAATGAGGGCAAAATGCGTCAGATACGAAACAGATACGAAAGGCTTAATTCCGAAACACACAATATTATTATTGCACAGGCCTGTATATTATGCATTCAATTACAAAACAAATTAAAAGAGAAAAGCAACAAACGATACTACACTCGTTGTTTTAACCATAAAATATTTGTATGTACATGTTCCTTATTCACTGTGTTTCAAAAATTAAAATACATCCAAACGAATAAAGTTTCTGGGTGTAAATTTGTAATTCTGCGGCTAAATTGCTCAAAGGATTAGAGCAGATGACTGCGTTCTGAACTTTCACAACAACAAACGTTTCAGTGGGCATTAGCATCGCTTACTCTTAATAACTTGTAAGTAATTTCCCCCCTGGGCTCAAGCACCAAATCATATCCAAATTGTCCTCGAGAGGTTAGGTTTCACTGTCATGCAAGTTTGTGATTAGACGAATAACAGACACGCCAAGGGTCTCCAGCTTCGATCGCAACATGCAGGTTTCATATGCATTCGAATGGAAAACCAGGAAAAATTGAACCTTTGAAACATAAACGAATCACTCTACTGTGATTATGATTCACCGAGCAATACTATTTTCCAAAAATAACCACGAACCAGGTAATTCCGAAAGTGCAAACGATATACTGGTAATAACACCCTTGCATACAATGGAGGTTCGAGTATATATATATATATATATATATATATATATATATATTCTATATACGTGTGTATATGTATGTACGCGTGTATGTACGTATATGTATCTTATGTATCTATGTGCCCATGAGAGACTGTGATGTTAGTGTGTGTACATGTACTTATATATTCTGTATGAACGTATGTACCAGTTGCAATGTAACGCGTTCACATTTGAAATCATGGCTACGTGCATTCATAAGTGTACATCCATGCATGTTGTATTCATACGTATATGTGCATACTAAACCTAACCTATTTCACTGTACAACTGTAAAAACGTTTTCAAAAATGTAAACTAAATATTTTAAATTCGGCACCTCGTAATGATGCGCCTATAATGATAGTATTTTTTTCCTATAATGATAGTATTTTATTGATATTTTTTTATCTTTGAAGTTAAATGGCTACTTTTTCAGACCAACTTTTTTGTTTTACTTAACATATTAGCAGACATGTAGATATGGCTTTCTATGTTATTAATGTTGGAATAAATTTATCTTTCAAAAAGTACCCCAACGGAATTACGTACATCATTCTACCTGTCGTATTCTGGACCGATAGATTGCGTTTAAGATCAACCTTCGTCTGACAATGAGGGCGCTTTAAGGTGCAACAGGACATGTTGATTATGCAAAATATTGTTTATTAAATGAAAACACATGGAAATATGAGAAAACAGAGTTACTCACGCAAAGAAATGTAAAAACACAGGCCTCTGTACAACAGAAAATATCAAAGCGTTCTGCCAGAGAATTGTTTGTTTTCATGCTCAAGCGTATTTCTAAACAAGTTATAACACACGTAATGATGTAATCTGTGTTTTGTCACTAAAATCATCACACTCAAGACGAATAAATGTCCAAAGTAATTTTTGATACATACGTCAGCACTTCTTCATGTACTGAATATTTGAAATCATAAAAATTCACAGAAATTTACTGACTCTGTACAATCATTTGTATTTCAAGGCAATCAGCCCATAGTATACAGATGGATTATTTTGTTATAATAAATAAAAGATGCCAGCACAAAGGTTAAAGAAAGTACAGAAAATGTTGAACTACCAACTTCTAAGCAAAACACTGCAATTACAGGTCATGAGTGCAAATTTTACTAAAAGTTACAAAATTTTAGATGACTTCAAAACTGGCTCTCTAAGTTTAAAGGCCGTATAGAAGGTAGAAATAGTTACAAAGCTTAAATACTTCTGTAGAGCTTTTTTTTTAAATAGGAAAGATTTGTTCTCTTGTTGCGTGATCTTGTAGATATTATTTCCGTAAATTGCTATAGAGAAGACAATATCATATATCCTCTATTTTGTCAAGTATGTATACAACATCAACTCCGCGATGTCCGTACGTTCAGAGCTTCCTCGACAGGTGGTTCCACGTGGTTCTTAATTCAGCCTGACAAACTTTCCACACACGTTGTTGCAGTTCGGGCAGTAGTGGACGACGTCTTTCAAAGCAGGTATGCAGAATGGAATAAGACAGCATCCCAACCATAATCTAGATTGTGACAGAAGCGGATATAACAACAATTATTTGTAATGCAACGAAGAATGCATCTATTTGGACTCTTAATTTTTTTTTTTCAAAGCTCTTCTTGTCTACCATTTTAAAATTATTGGAGTAAGAGAAATTTTCATCGTCTCAGTGTTGTGAAAATGGGAAATTAAAAGGGACAAAGTCGGTCATTTTTCATGAATTTTGTTTGTTGCGACTCGCAGATACTTTTTAAGGTTTGACATGTTGAAAGATAATGAATGGGTGACCGTGCATATATTCGACCCAGGGTTTTTAGACAAAGTAACTGAAACCCTCGCAAAAATGAATTAATAGTCATTACCATTAATTCATTCTCGCGATGGTTTCATGTAGTAACCTTTCAACTTGAAACTTTTGGCGCGAGTTAGCCTGCTGCTTGCAACTCGTCTGACTTTTTCAAATACACACCCGCCCTCTCATTTTAGAGCTTGTGTAGCTTTTCGGTGGGTATTTCACTTCTGTACCACTTTCAGCCATGTATAATGTTGTGTTCGTGACCCTTTTAGCAGGTCACCTGTAATAAATGAGGTGATCCTGCCTCATTCCGCTATGCCCCTGTGTCGTGTGTTTTCTGTATTTTTATGTTCTTTGAATACTAAAAGTATCTTTTGAAAACATAGATTTTAAATCCATATCCTTCAAAGCCAAACGAAAATGAAATTATCGTATGACTGTACATATTGGATCGATTTAAAAGGACATAAAGACATATTCGATTGGAGTCATTAATTATAATAATAAAAATATTTGGTTCTTATATAGCGCACATATCCACAAGTACATGTGATCAAGGCGCTTTTACAATTATTATTACCCCTGGTCACTGGACCTTATATAATACCACTCAACTCCCTGGGGAGCAAACAACAGCTCACATGTGCAGCCAATGAGCGCAGCAGAGCTAAACGCACACATAACAACCACTGTCCTACCAGGTACCCATCACTCCTGGGTGGGGAGAAACAATGAGGAATAAAGTGCCTTGCCCAAGGACACAACACCACAGCCATGCCGGGGCTCGAACTCGCCATCCTTTGATCGTGAGTCCACTACTCTAGCCACTGGCCCATGATGCTTCCTCCTTTTTGTTAACTGTCGTTAAATAAATTCTTGTCTTAGAACATTACAAAGTTTTAAGGAAATTGTAATTCTGTCATCACATACCATCTCATGACTGTAGTATCTTCATAAAGAAATGTGCAATGGGCTGATGGCCTGAACTCTAAATAAACTAATTGAGTATTAACAATTAGATATTCACTAATCACTCTATGTTCTGATATTAAAGAGATATAATCACACAAGATTCGTCAGAGTGCAATACGGTGCTTCCTCGCCTACAGTTTCAGACTGTCCTGTACGTCTCCCGTTCAGATTAGCTCCAAACGCCAGTTTAGAGCACTGTGTCCCCTGACTGTGTTGTCTTCATTTTGTCGCGGACACCGTCGTGAGTGTGAAAGTGACGTTCACAGACTGAATTGTCGTTGAACTTCCTTCCCCTCAACCAACGATTTTCGCTCCTTTGAACTTCTTTAAGACGATCACTTACCCAAAGATGACGGCGACAAAGCATGAAATCCAAACCATTGATCCGACTTCAAACTCGGTTCTCGTCACGATATCAGAGCGACAGTTTGCGCATGACGTTCTCACTGGGATATCACGAAAGATCGGAGTCGCTATCACTGGTAATGAAACAAACAGAGTTCTTGGCTTTATTTTTTCTATCGGAGTCAATAAGGCTGTATGCAACAAGATCCACAGAACAGCCGGGTAACATGTAAATATTGGGTACAAACAGAAACTTGTATACGTATAAGTAAAATTATAATTATAATAGGATGAACAAAAGCGCATCATATGTTTGGTTAGAAGTAATGAAATTATGGATTGTCAAAACCTTTAAGGCGTAGCAGGCAAGAAATTTGCATACCCGAAAGTGAAAATTCTGTAGGGGCTATTTTTGAGCTATATTTTTTCTTCGTATTTTCAGAAAAGTCTGAAACTTTAATGTTACATAAAGGGTAAAGCTAGATACATCATCAAAACGAGGAAGGAGACCATTATTTCATTCTAACTAAAATGGCCCGCCCTCTGTCAAGATTATAGGCATCACTTTAAGGGCAAGTAACTGTAACTCTGATTATTTTCTGACTATTTTTGTTTTGTTTGGCAATTACAAGTTCTTGTTCTACTCCTAAAAGCATGTTCAAATACCCACTCTTTAACTTGACAACATATCGCCTATACATGTGTAGAATTTAAGGTTATTGACAATGTTAACATTTGATTTTCTGGTCCAGACCAGAATCCACTCTAACAACGCAGTTTACACATGCATGTACAGGCTGAGTTGACAAGGTGAAGGTTAAGTTTACGTATTTCAACATGCTTATAGGAGTAAAACAAGGGACTGTAGTTGACATTAAAAACAAAAATAGTGAAAAAAAATCATCATAAGTTACTGATACTGGCCATTTAAGATACATAGTTCAAAGTTTGATCCATTTTATACTTGACTGTGATAATGCAAAACCATTTGAACTTACCCGGGGTGTGCATCACGTTGATTGCAGTCGGTTGAGAAGTGTACGCAACGGGCTGTGGTGGCGCTGCAAACGCGGTGCTCGGGTAAGGCGGGGGAGCGTTCGGATCCTGTGGCATGCTCGGATTCTCCTGCGGTTTCTCCGTCGTCGGTTCCATCTGAGTGCGATAATGGAGAAGCAAATATTTAACTTTGCTGTTGTAATCGAATTGTGTCTCACGTACATGTTGATCATCCAGGCGATGCCTATATTGCTGACAATGGTCGTCATTTATACCATGTCCCTGGTGGTGAATTTGAGCACAGTCACCTGTGGTCTATTCCGCTCCGCGTCTATATATGCGCCCCATTGATGTCTATGGGGCGCATATATATATAGACGCAGAGCGGAATAGACCACAGGTGACTGTGATTTAAGTCACTTCTCCACAGTCCCTCCACGTTACTTCTCCCTTTACTGGAGTGGTGTTGATCGATAATTACAGAAAGGTGTTCACGATGAATGGGTGACCATTTTCATGTCAGCCATTAAAAGGGTTATTTTTCAGGAGTGAATTCATATGTGTGTCATCGCTGCATTTTGAATCGCAGCCTATGTAATTTAGTGCCGTCACATTACGACTGAACGACAAATAAAAATTCACGTTCACCGGAGGCGAACGCTATGCCAGTTTTTAAAATTTGCCCTTATCAGTTGATAGTGATAGGCATCTAGTCTAGTAAACCGCTGTCAGTCACACATGAACTTACTGCAAGTCATTTTCTCAGGTACATTTTCTTTTACTCCTGCTAAAGGAATTGATTTTTTCCTCAGTATCTCTATAACATTACACTTAAGGTACTTCCTGCTATCACGTTTTTGTTCTCTTCACCATTATTATTATACACTTGCAAGTTCGCGATAGTGTGCCATGTTTTATTTGTCACAATGACAATACATTGCTATGTTACAGTTTTATCAGCGTTTGTTTGTTTGTTTTTGGTTGTAACGGAAGACTGGCTACAGGTTCAGTACATTGACAGTTATAAGCTGGTTCGGATGTGCCCTATCGTACGTTTTTTCTCGACAGTCTGAATTTTTGCAGTTCGAATTGTAGCTTGCATGAAAGTGGGCTAACAGCCCTTAGGCATATAGGCGAAGAATGCAAAGACTTACAACTCACTCTGTTGCGTTGCGGCAAAACTGACAATCATGGTGACTGAAATGACAGAAATCGCACTGTTTACGTGCATAAACGATATCTTTTGGTCAGTAATTAGTCATTGACACTCTCGTGTGGGTTCGTTTCTCGAGTCTAAAGTCTCGCGCATTTCTCACGCCAGGCAGAAATCGATCTAGAATCGGATGCCCTTACATAACGGCACATCTCACCCAGGAAACATGGGGAAATGTTGATATAACAGATGAAAGTGATCCAAAGAAGAGAATGACCTGGTGAGTGTGCCAACTTTCTACCAAAAACGTAACCATTCTTTACTTTCACATGGGTCCAATCGATAACGTTTTCTACACACGTGAGACGCAATTTGAGCAAAATTTCCGAAAAATATGTGAAGTCATATTTTTTCAATTATAAAAGTTAAACGAGTAAAAGTCCGATAAACGAGCTCGAGTAGAAGTCCGGTAAACGAGTAGACGTCGGATAGACGAGTATGAGGTCCAGCGACAGTGTGACTTATGTTACACATGTGGTCGGAAAACCACAGGCAGTTATAAAATGAGAACAAACCAAAGTTAATCAAGCTATATATGATTTTAGCATGAACATATCATACACTACCTTTCCAACTGAATTCCTCTTCGGGACAGTTCTCTCGCTGACTACCGACTATCAATAAATTTTGGGATGGTAGTCCTCCGGGGTACTGCACCTAGACGACAACATGTTTCTAGCGGCAACAGCAATCGTACAACTTTCTAACATTTTCACCTGTCTACATATATTTGGTGTGGAACAATGTTTTCTTGTGACTGTTTCAGTAATTAAAGAAGTGTTTACACTGTGTTACCGAAAGGTGTATGAAGTGATATTTAATGACAGAATGTAGCCAAAATTGGCCCCCGGTCTTCAAAGGGTACAGTGCCGCCACCCTTCGAATAATATTTCCCTAAAATTGACACAGCACCATGGTGATTGTAAACTCTCAATTTCTGTTACGTCACGGCATTTGTCGTTCACAAAGCGCTGAAGCTGGTTGGTACACATTGTAATGGGTCGATGTTGATATTCACCAAATCGATGAGAACACGCACTAGTGTGTCGATAATGGACCTGATTGCGTTTAACCACGGTGTGGTTCGATGGTAGTGAGTGAACCGTGATATCAGACTAGTTTTATTGAAGGTTAAACCCACTCCAAGATTTAAATCTTGTTTGTGTACATGTCTGGATACTTTTACAATCGATCGGCGTTCTGCCGAAAGTGATTCAAACCAATGGTACCCCTAGAGCGGTACGTCGGCCATAATAGTTTCGCTGTATTACCCCAGTCAATGTGTGCGACGTTGTATCGTTTTATTTCGTTGTGTTGTCCTCAAAAATGATATCGTGCGTTTAACACTTGTTCTGTATATAACAAATCTCCTCATTATGCAACAGATAAATCCATCGAAATAGTCTCGAATGGACCTGGTTACTTCAAAAGAATAACACGGGTAACTCCTGATAAAATTCTTATAATTTTGGAACTTTCAAGATAATTTTGGAACTTTCAAGCAAGTAATTTTCCTATTCATCTACTGAAGGTAATAAGCTCCTTAAAAGTGAAAGACTTCAACTTTTGCTCAAACTCTCCTAAATGAGATTTTCAACCATTCTCTTGCCAAACTAAGAATAGAAAATCACGGGTCATAGTTAAAAGTTTTGTACAAGAGAAACAGATTACCTAAAACATTTTGAAATTCAAAATGGCCGCTATGCAAATGTTAATTCTATGGAGTAAAATAAATTTTGCGATTTCCTAAACTATTAGACTGTGGACATCTTTCTAACTCCAAGA
The DNA here is from genome assembly GCA_001465055.1 of Ptychodera flava. Classification (NCBI taxonomy): domain Eukaryota; kingdom Metazoa; phylum Hemichordata; class Enteropneusta; family Ptychoderidae; genus Ptychodera; species Ptychodera flava. The sequence continues at coordinate 19,854 of LD349729.1, forward strand.
GATTTAAAATAAGCACAGGTGCTAGACCAAAAAGTAAATGCAAAAACGTAAGGGCCTGAATATCTGTCCCTGAGGCGCATTCTATCCCAGAGTTTACTGAAATACAACAGCCTTGCTGACATAGCGCGTTAACATTACAGCATTGTATTGTTCACAAATGAATTTATAGTTGAAATGAATTCGGTTGTCAGCAATAACAGGACATACACATACAGGCTATGTTGACAATTTGAACTAGGTATTTCAACATGATACTAGGAGATTAATGTGATGCGTGTCCTACAAACCGAACGAAATTTAAACTATGGGAAAACATCAAAAGTCACAGCTGATGGTCTTTTCAAAACTTTATCGACAAGCTGCCGTTCGAGGTTTGCAAGTGCATGTATGAGATGAGTCGACACAGAGAGAGATTTTGCACGTCCCGCGGGACATTCCAGTTAGTCCAACAAGTCCCGATGAAGTCAATCTTACTGATATCTTCGTTTGTTGGTTTATTTTTGTGTTGTATTGCCTTCTTAAACATATTAGTATCAATAATATTTTTCGTTCTTATAATAATCTGGTCCTGTACTGAAACGTCACGTCGACAAAACTTGAATATTGGCTGAGAAGATTAAGAGATGTATCCAAAATAAAATCCATCATTATAGGCAAAAATAGCGCGAAGTGGACACTCTTTTTGACCAATCCTCGGTCGGTACATTGAAATAGGTCAATGCAAATATTCCACAAATTGTCAACAAGCAAAAAACAGCATTGATCCAACTTTTGGTTGGTATGTATTAAAAAGGTCTTAATCGTGACCCAAAAGTTAAGCAATTTTACTGATGTAACTCACTCCATTAGTTTAACGGTTTGACGTCATGAGAAGCGAGAGTCATCGAACTTTAACCTTCTTAATGTTAGCCTCTATTCTTGACGGAATATTTCTGTTCATTAACCTAAGTTTAAATTTCTAGTATCAAAAGGTAGATGTCACCGAATTATACATTTATTCTGAGGACAGATTTTTTTTTGGCTCATGACAGATTATACCGTAAGCAAGACGATGGTCTGTGCTTCCTGAAAATAAACTGTTAGGCCTATAGCCCCAATAGCTTGAACTTTTGACATTATTTTCATGATTTTACTTTCAAACCACGACTTGTCCCTGTAGATGAACTTACTGTTGGGCTTGCATACGAGTATCACCGACCTTCGTTCGTGACTGAACGTTTAATAATATAAAATATAAAAGTGTACATTGAGCTGGACTTACTTTTAAAAAATGCAGTTCATCGTCATTTGGACTTCAAAATGTACGGACGATTCAGCTTTTACATAATGCGTCATTATTTTCATGATAGAAAATCTTTTAAAATATAAGAGTTAATTGATTGACACGAAATCTTTCCCATGTTTTATCCGTGAACGAAGTTGCACATCGGTTTCTAAAACTTCTAGACATTTTCTCAGTAAGATATGAAATATTATTTTCAGAAATATTACATTCACAACAGTTCATAAATCATCGCTTGAGGGCGCTCCTGTGCCTCGTTCTTGACGTTTTCGTCGTTCCATTGAAGCGCTGCCGAGGTGCTCGAGAAAGCGGTACTTGGGATGTTGGGACTTTCAATATGTGTTTTTCGAATCTAAAATCTGCACAGTGACCTTTGACTTTTTTTATAATTATAAAATAAAAAAGCGTGTAGACCAAAGAAATATGAGCAAAGTATTAGCAGGGGTTAACAGCATTTGGTTTCGTAGTGCGTATGTTACCAACTTTATTTCTCTGCATGAGTAAAAAAATAAAAAAAAATTAAAATTACCTGTACACTTAACGTGTGGCGCGATTATAATTTATGATTTACGATATCAGCTGATGAAGTATTCGTCCGCATAAAGTAACTTCAAAAGGAATGATGATGAAATAAACGTGATTAAAGGTATAAATACGTTAGCTTTTGATACATACATTATCTAACTTGCTGTTTCCTTTGATGTTAGAAGAGCCGTTCTGCTTTAGGCGGAGGACACATTGAAATGATAATTGTCAACTTACATGAAATTATGTATAAGTAACCATATGGAAGGCAGAATCAGTCACTATCGGTTATGAAGACTTAGTGGCAGAAATAAGAACACCGTAATGAACAAAAAGGATTACAATGTTGTCAGAAGATGGCAAGTGCATCAAGTTCAAGTTAAAGTCACTTTGGTATCAAGACATCAATGCTCGTGGAATTGATTACATCCCATAGCAGCATTAAAATATTTACCGGCCTTGTTGCCAGGGAAACGCGCATACCGGAGTGCGAGGGAGTAACTGAGTTACCTCTGCATCAGCGATGGAGGGTCAATTGTTAGAAAGTGGGTCACGTGATCGATATTGCCTGGTGGGATTTACTTCTCGCAAATGATCCTAAAAGTAAATTTGTTCTCAAGAATGCTGATCAGTGTTGGGTCGCGAGCTCTAGGACTGACGTATGCTGAATTTGTGTTTTCATGTTCTCTGCTGATAAAACAAAAGGGTCGCGCAGTACGGCCGCGGGGTCTTTGATTCTGTATGGAATTTCCGTCCGTTTATGCAAAGTGTTTGTCTTCGGAACAATTTTTTTTTTATTTTTACCATGCCAACCGACACAAACACAAAGCTATAAAGTTGGTGATTCGATGCGGTTCAGGACATACTGTTCCGACATCCACACCGGAGAGCCAGTTTTCAATTTTACCGGACTTTGGCCGTCAAGAGTGTCATATTCTTGAAGGATTTGTTTCCGACATCTACTGTAAGCCACCATGGGTAACTGGGACTTTGGTCTGTTCGGGTGTTTCGGCGACTGCGGTCTGTGCATCCTGACCTACTTTCTGCCATGTGTCGTGTTCGGACAGAACGCAAAGGGCGTCGGCGACAGCTGCTGTATGGCCTGCCTATGCTTCTTCGTGCCCGTCGGGAACCTAATCTGCGCCCTGAAGACCAGGGGCAAAGTTCGCGCTAGGCACGACATCAGCGGCTCCTGCCCCGGTGACTGCGTGACGTACTTATTCTGCGGGCTGTGCGCGATAGTGCAGGAGGCGCGACAGTTAAAAATGGGTGTGAAGGTTGTCGTCCCCGAACAGTCGATCTCAAGAGACTAAAATATCACCGGTTTGGCTTGTGGTTAACCACAAGAGTATTGTAATCAAGAACTGCACGTTGCACCGATTAATACCTTGGAAGCATATCGATGTTGATCCATTTCTCGTACTTTCTCAACACGTATAATACTTATACACTTTGATGTGGATGTCAAACCTAAGCAGGTGAAATTTGTTGCACAGTTTTAGGAATACAACCATGGACAGAGACTTCGGTATAGGCCTAAACCATTTTCACATCTGCGTCTTCGTACTCCTGCAAACTTACCTGTGGTTGAAGCCATCTTTACTTCAATGCGATGTTTCTGTTCTTACGTTCGATTGGAACCTACAATCAAGACTTCGAAAGCAAGAAATGGTCCAAGAACCCCCATTCTAGGCCTACAAGCATCAAAGGTACATATGGTGGCGCCTTTTTAATAAGCTGTTATTTACTGAAGATCTGGGAATGCAGACAATGTCAAAACGGACAAGGTTAACGAACGTTCAACGTTTTTGCGAGTATTTTAAAGTTGACATATATTTGTAAAAACGGTTTGATGAATGGATCTTCCACAAATCTCGCATTTTTTTCAACTTGAAGTGACACAGTGGAGACAATCTACACATAAAATACGTACTCCAATCTGACTCTGACAACCGCCATTTTGTTGTTCATCCATCATTCATTAGATGCACGTCTGTAGCAGAGCCCTAAACAGAGTATTAAACCTATACACGGATTCGTTTCCTTCTAGAAAAAAAAAGGAATATATTAATCAAAGTACTAACTGCTGCTCTAACATATAGTGACTGTTCGACAGACGATTATCAGGCGGTAATACCACCATAAACACTATAAGGCTTTTGAATGCCAATACTGAACAAGAAACTATTATAAGAAATATCATGTATATATGGAATTTTTTCAACAGTAAGCTTATCGTTCAATAAGTTAAAATATTTCCCTTTCTTACTTTTGGTCGACTTAACATGTAAGTCAATGAATCTTTCACTGTGTCTCGTTTCAATCGTCACCGTCTGTTTGACCATTGAATTATTGTATGTAAACTGAAATCTAATTGATCTGTAAATGATCGCGAAGTATTAACTAGATAAATTATATCTTCATAAAGGTTTATTACTGATCACGCACATTTCTGTAATTATGAGTTTGTGCAAACATCGTTGTCAACCCTTTCAAAGAATTTGATATATATGTTGTCCTTGTGTTTTCTAATTCTGACAATTTGACTTACGCAACGGTAGAAGGGCGATTTATCACCATTAGCTCATTGCCCACAAACAATTACATACTTGAGGAGACAGCCGTACCACATGAAGCTTTACGTTGCATGTACACATTGTAAGTGCTTCTCAGTTTGTGCATAACGGGTCACCGTTACTTGAAGGAAGCAAAGAGTAATTCCATGACAGTGTTTGTGCCGAACAATGAAACCTGGAAGTGTCTGTCGATATAACTACTCTGTATCGCTGTCACCATCAGGCTTGTGATCACAAATACAAGGTAAATTACTTAAATCATTCACGTATTTGAACCATGACTGGGCCTTAGATTTTTGCATTGTCACATGCGCACAATTTCTTACACTCTAGCCTTAATTATTTTGTATTGTATATAAACTGTGCGATTGTTTCAAGCACTGTAAATATTGTATGGTTGTAATAAAATATCGTAAATGCACTCACAAACGTGTAATCTTACCTTTTTGAGATCGACTACATGTACATCGATCGAGAACGATCGGTCTGTAAGTTAAAAACTTGCAACAGCGCCATCAATGAATATCTCCGCGCAAGCAGTCTCTCGTGTCGTGTGGGAGAACGAGGCTAAGAAAAAGGCTGAGTACAGCAGAAACCGCAGGAAAATCACATATTGACATATTTACAGTCAATCATGTCTGATTTGTATTTAGAGCGACTTACATGTCCGATAGTAAAATTTGACAATTGTTCCGGTGACTGTTTCAGGGGAAAGGGTAGGTTCTTTAGAGTTTAGCTGCGACAGTAAAGAGGTGGAATATTTCAAACTCGCTTGGAATCTCTACAGAGACGGAGGTAGATGTCTTCAAGATGAGAGAATAGGTCAACATGTCGGAAACACATACTTTCTATTTTGCTCAATGATAATCACGATAAGGGCAAATCTGTTTTTCAATGAAATTCTTACATTTGGAATAAGGCGCGTTAAATAAAGTTCTTTGTTTGCCGTCCGCGTGCTGGTAGGTTTTCAGAGAAGATTAAGAAAACAAAGACAATGTTAACACTATTACAAATGAAAATATTTTTTTCCAACAGAAACCAAATAAAAATTGAGCTTATGTTAATACACTTGTGTTTTTGTCTGTGTTTGTGTTTTTCCTGGCTGGCTGCTAGGTTTTTTCGAAAATCCAACGACGGCAAACAAAGAATTTTCTTTAAATGGCCAAAGTGTCATTTAAATGTTTCTCATCACTGGTTTTAGTCACTTTTTAGAATGTCAGTTTTCTAATGCGGACCGTTTAAGAATGAGAATACATCATACAGAACAGTTTCATATACTCTAGTTTCCAATGAGATGAAATACTAGTAAGATTGCTATGAAAGACAGTGTGTTGGTTAAATGCAACGCCATCTTAACCTAGCAGACATGGAGTTAACTACATGATATTTCTCTACCTATTTACAAATTTATCATTTTATGAATTCAACCGTTTGGGAACACTGGAACTACACTATCGTAGGAACTCTCATAATGTTGCCTTTTATAATTTTTATTCCCCGCTTGTGTGCAGGTAAACACACCATTACATTACCACGCCCTGCCTGTCGCATTTTGATTGGTCGAGCTGAACCACGTGACTGACCACAAATACACAGTAATGGTTTGTCTACATGCCCGTGAATATGAATAATAAGATTAACAACTCTAAGTATCGTAACTTTACAGCTCAAACGTAAATCATAATCAATTACAAAATATAATGGAGCACTTGTGGGTCATGTTGAGATACTTTTTTTCTGAAAATATCTCGGGATTTGCCAATTTTTTACAGCGCGCGTGACAGTGCGTCGCGTATTGCTCAGTTCTGGGGCCCCGTTGTCGTTCGCTCCAGAAATTTTCGCAAATTTTGACGGTTTTCTTCGGTTCGTTGATAATATAATGAAAATAACAGACTCCACTCAGACGATTAACGTGTATTTATGGGCGCGGGCTTTAATTTTTTGCTTTCCTCTCGCCCTCGTCCATAAATATAGAATTATAACGGGCGACGCGCTGACCTTTAACGTTTATTTTGTTGACGTGTTTCACTTCGGGTATGTTGTAAAATAAACTCATTTCAGCAAGTTCCTGCACATTAGTGTTACTTTTATGGGAAACGTTTCGACCTGCATGACCACAAAACCATCGTTCCGTTGTCTTCACTGAGTCGTACCAAAAGGGTAGCAGCATGCGCATGTGTACGTGTATATGCGATGGGTAAGCTTAGGACGGAATCTCGCGATAACTCCACCACATCGCGATAACTCTACTGCACCGCATTCAAAAATAGTTTTATTCACAGACTTGTGCCATAGACCCTTGAAAAAGATTAAGATCTTGGCTAGATTTTTATGCTTGTGGCAACTACTCTGTTTGCTGCCGTCGCTAATTGATTGTCCGCTGTACCAAAGTTGTCCAAATAAACTAGTGTAAATAGTAGAGGTTATAGCCTTGGGCTCGACTCCTGAGAAGAAAGCGGAGAGAGGGAAGGGCTAGTGGAAGTAGGCACTTGAACGAAGCAACAAACTTGATATATGATCCATTGTAATTTCATGTCAAATATCGCCCTACATACACGATGGCGGGTCGTGCGTTCGGTTTGACTTTAAAGTCGTAAATAGCCACGGGCCATATGATCCCACACCAGGGTGAGGGCAACTTATTAATTTCGTGTTTTATTGGTTGACTTTTTTCGGGATTTCAAGATTTAAGTTTGTTTAACCTTAAAGAATTAACTTTAAAATGTGTTTGTTTGAATCAGATCTTGAGAAGAAGAGGGCCACTGAGTCTGTCTCTGTCTGTTTGTCTGTCGTCTGTCTGTCTATCTGTCTCTGTTTCTCTGTCTGTCTGTGCCTGTCTCTGTCTGTCTCTGTCTCTGTCTGCCTCCCTCCCTCTCCTCTTTCGCTCCTCTCTCTCCCTCTCCCTCCCCCCTCTCTCTCTTTTATATCAGTCGTGTGTGCTATAAATTCTATGACCGTCAGTGAAGTGTTTCACTTGTTTCGAATAATAAAAACCTGGTTCTCCATATGGTGATACAAACGGCTTGTGGCAAAATCATGAAAAGTCCCAATAAACATCTACAAACCGACCAAACACAAGCATTCCTGTGAGCGGTCGCGGGCATTGTGTCAACGCGTCCTGCCAATGGTGATTCATCGTAAAAACAAACGGAATAGCACTATTTCCAAGCGATGAAGCTACGCGATAATCCACTTTCAATACCATGCACTGTTCATGTCACAAATCAGTCAAACCCATACCCGAGGAACCCAAAATTCATTAGTGTTTAGTATGCCTCGCGTCATCCACAATGGGAGCGTTTGTTAGAGGTTGTTGTTGGACCACTGCCGGCATCTCGAAGTTTTTTTCAAGCCTACCTTTGAAGTTTCTGTGTACTTTGGCTGCACTGGGTAAAGTGGACGTCAGATGAACACGTGCCGGTCTCAAAGTTCGGGACCCTGCATGCTGTTTTTAAATAACATTTGATGCCGTGGTGGTCTAGTCACGTCCACACTGGCAAATTATACAAGAAATCTAGACGAAACGACACTTTGGCGAAAGAATTATTTTCATAAAAAAACAGCAAACGGGATGGAATACATGCGGCCAGTAGCTGTAACCTTGGGTTATTCTTTTCACTAATTTTCTTTTTACTGTGAACTTCAGTTTCTTGTTCTGCTCCCGAAAGCATCATCTATTTAGCCTGTAAATGCTGCTACTATACGTTTAAAATAACAGTGCAGTCTACACATGTACAGACAAACAGAGTTGACGACCCGAATGGTGGATATCCCGGCATGCTCTGGAAAGTAGTAGAACAAGTATTGTAGTTGACATCGAAAATAAAAGCAGTGAAAAAGTCTTCGAAGTTACAGCTACCGGCCCTTTCATTGCTCATGACTATTTTCATAATATATTATATTAGCCGAATTTAGATATATTTGAAGGAATTTTAAAGCCCTTTCAGAAAACGACATGACGACGCAAGTATGTCAGCTCAACCTAATCTTAGTTCAAACTTGCCGCCTGTTAACAGTCTCCACCCCTGTAAAACCCAGGTTTACTGACAAAAACTCAAAATTTTATCACTTGCTTACATTTAGATGACGTCAGGCAATAAAAGGGATACTTCCTCCTCGGCAATCGTGTGTTCTCGATCACGTGTTAAAAATGTTATCACTTTGCTCGAATAGCTGTAAATGCACGCATGCTCACGGCTAGAGCCTCGCGTCGCAAACGCGGTATATATTGACAACAGTGGCATGGCATAAGACCAAGCCACATGTTACAGCGGAACGAGTTTTATTACATTTTGATTCTATCAGTACTTTTATTGTCTAATTTCAATTGAGTACACTATTTTCATTTGAAAATTCCTATTCATATCTGCCTGCAAAAAGTTGATAATTGAGTACTGAATGTTGATTGAGGTTAACTTTATGTGACATAACTCTCTCTCTCTCTCTCTCTCTCTCTCTCTGTCTCTCTGTCTCTGTCTCTGTCTCTGTCTCTCTCTCTCTCTCTCTCTCTCTCTCTCTCTCTCTCTCTCTCATGGGAACAACTGCTAGCTGACCTTTTTCAGTACGAAATCTATACCTTAATCACACCTACGGTTCAGAGCTTTAAGGCTTGGCGTTACTTAAGTTAAGTGACAGACGACCCAGTCCTTTCATATGCTTGGAGGCCTCCTATCCCTTGCGCATGCAGTAGCTTTAAAGCAAACACCAGTGCGTAGATCGAGCAATTTTGACCGATTGTAACGTCAGCGAGTGAATGCCAGCAATAGGCCGGTAATGCTACCTTTTGATGATTTTTTTTCATTATTTTTATATTGTACATAAATTGTAGGTTCTTAATCTACTCTTAAAAGAATGGTGAAACACCCACCATTAAGCTTGTTAACATAGTGTCTGTACTGTTTACAATGCAGTTTACACATGTACAGGTTGCGGTGACAAGCTGAATACGGTGTATATGTCAACATGCTTCGGAGAGTAGAACAAGAAATTATGGATGTCATTAAAAAGAAAAACAGTGAAAAAAATATCATCAAAGATTAGCATCACTGGCCCTTAAAGAAAGCGTACATTCCTCAGTGTCGTGTCAAAGAATACTTGCCCTGTTTCACACCTTTGTGTACCATTTCACTTCTGACATTTGGAACCCATAATTAAATATTTGCGTGACCCCTTGGTGCTATAAATTCTGACTTCTGGCCCTGGCATATGGAATATTTTTAGCATTTGGTCATATGGTCACGCTTAGATCTCACTCCTTCCCAAACAAAAAAATCATAAAAACTGCCACGAATTAAAATTAATGTAATGGTGGATTATTTTTGGCTGAAAATTGCGTTTGAAACGAAAGAGATATCTCATGAAAATACATCTATGCCCCAGACGGAATGTCACACATGCTGCTAAGTCAGTTTGGGTTAAATATTGACTTGTTCAAGCAGTATATTTTGACGTCAAAATGATTCCCCGTCTACTCTTGAGAAGTTGGCGGGATGTGTGTGATGTTATTTTATTATCATGGTAAAAGACATCGTGCCTCTCGGCTCGATCAAATTATCGGCTTCCGATGGGATTAACGTCAACGTTTTATCCCGTTCGTAATTCTCGTGAGACCTTGTAGCTTAACAGATATTTATAGAACAAAAACTTCAGTTGCGATATTTATATTTCCACCGTCAGCAAGCCACTTGAAGCTATTTTGGTCGAGTTACGAGTACGAAAACGTGGAGCAATCGGAAGATGTGTATTTTCTTTAAACTGGTTTAAGTACCGCCAGTCGACAGATGCGATGGCAAAACTGAGTACCAGACGATGGGGAAAAGTTTGTTCTTTCTCAAGTTTCAGACTGAGTAATTTTGTGTTTCTGGTGTATCAGGAATGCCTTTGATATCAGTGTACGTATACATGAGTATTAAATTCTTCAAACACGCATGCCGATAAAATGTGCTTTCAAAGAGGCGTTATCGCGTCAGCCGCGTGGTTGATGCAATTATTGTCAAATGTGGAAAGGCGTCTAAACATGAGCTCTAATCATCGACCCCTCAGTGACCCCATGGAAAAACTATCGCATCCAATTGCGTCGCGCCGCGCCGTGAAATCGTAAGCGAAGGTGGCAAGTCCATTTACTGCAGGGGTGGCAATGCCACAGTATAACAGCTTTCTATAGTTTATTGACCACATTTGGCCTATGGTAAAGTGTGGAGAAATTAAAAATCAGAAAACTACGAATATGGCGATATTGAAAATATATTTCATTCTGAAGGTGAATGACAGCGTTAATTTGGTAAAAAAAACTTTTGTCGATAGTTGTCAGTTTGACTATCATTCATACGAGTGTAAAGCAAACGTCGGGCAATATTATGATACTATAAATTCTGTTATCGTTTTTGTCAGAGTATTTCCTTTATTGAAACATAAAAGATATTTTGTAAGGTTTCGAAATCGCGCCATTCGAGGACAAATCTCGTGTCGTCATCCTAACAAACAGGACTTGCGAATTTTGTGATTAGGTCGTGTAAACACAATACTCCAGCACAGCTATAAATCTGCGACTCGAAAGACGAACAGACGCGCCCATTTATTCCGTTTATCGAAACGTCAATTCAGACTTTCCCGCCAACTGTCCGACTCTCTAGCGCTCTACAGGATTTTTTTTCTCTGGGGACACAGAAGAAAACGTTCTACCTTTTAAAGGATGGCGAATACATGGGCTCACGGACTCTGTGGATGTTTCAACGACTGCGGGTTGTGCATCATAACGTATTTCGTGCCTTGCTACACAGCTGGTAAAAACGCCGAGGCCATCGGCGAAGGATGCCTTCTGCATGGCCTGCTCTATCTGGTGCCCATCGTCAACTTCGTCTGCGCGGCGCAAATTCGAGGCAAGATCCGAGACCAGCGCACCATTGAAGGCTCGTTCGTCGGAGACTTGCTATACCACTGCTGTTGCCCTGTCTGCTCTCTAATCCAAGAAGCCCAGGAGTTGAAATCTATACCAACCAACCCGCCAATGGTCAGAGAGTAACACAAGCAACAACTTTTGCTGAACTCGAAGTGAGTATGTTACAAATGGCGGCCTTTTTATACTGGAAAGAAGTTTAATAATTATAGTTGCTTGCATTAGAATCAATTTTACACAAGTTTACCAATAGCATATCTGACGCCGACGCCGACGACCTGAAGACGAACTGTGCGACTGTTTCTGGATTATGGCCTACGTGAGTTTGAGAACTTAAAGGATTGTAAAAAAGCTTGGCGCAATGCCTCGCCATTTTCTGTGCCAATACCTCCATCACGGGAGGTGTTCAACGGCGAGCAACGAACATTCTTGGCATAACGAACCACCATCACCTCGCAGGACTTGAACGTCTTGCAAAAACGAGCGAAGTTTATCTACTACCACGACAATGGACCAACTTGCATCCCGTTAACAGTATTCACAACTTTTAACTGGCTTTATCAGCGATTATTCACTTGAAACGATGAATGCTTCAGCCATCATGTAAATCATGATAAAAATGAAATTAGGAGCGTTATTATATCGAATGATTCTTAATATATGGTCAAAGCAATTCTTCTATAGCGACAAAATACCATCACCCATCCATTGACGGAGACGCAAATATTCGAGGATTTTCTGAAAGAATGTGCTGATACATGTTAAACTGAGTTCCCCGCGTTGCAGTGATGGTGACGCTGATCTCTCATCAACATGTCAAACAACTACAAGGATATAAGGAAGATTTACTCTTTTGTGTAAAGACTATTATAGTAATTATGAGGTGAACGCTTATCCTTTCAAGGTCAGCTAGAATAATTACAAGATTCATGCAAGTTTTGTCCTTTCGATAAAATGTGCACTTTGGTTGGGAACGCGCAAAAGAAGGGAACCGTTAATCGATGACGTCACCATGTGAATTCCCCGGATGCAAGCAACTGTAGGCTGAACGAACTTTATGTGCAGTAGTCTTTTTTATGTTTCCAGCTTTATTTTGTTCTTCTTTTTCTTTATTGTTTTTACCAATTCACTTTCATATCTCAATATTATCTTTTCTTTTGAAATTTTTCGTTTTCGGAAATGGATGAAATGTCCGTGTATCTGGCTGAACTGCTTTTGCAAACCTTTTGTCATGTGTTTATTATTTGTTGCTGAGTGATTACATGTTATTGAAAAAATAACGAGGATTCATGTAAAAAATCCACATCGCAGACGATTCAATGTTGTACTTTTTTCCCGCCAAAATTGGGTCGATGAGACCCTAAATAATCTGCTCTCAATCACGTTCTGTGAACAGATATTACACACCATTAAAGCAAAATTTAACAATCTGATGTAAATTTATGTTCACATTGTCTCATTATTTTGACCATTTTTAAGAACTCTTGTACCCAAATATTTGTTCAACAAATGTAGTCTCACACCAGAAAGTTGCTAGAAGTGGGAGGAACACAAGAAGTTTTATCAAATGTCAACGTCCCGTACATATTGCCATCCGGTTTAACCGATCATACGATAATATAACAAAGTTCTTGCTATCATGCTATCGTATTCCAGCTATTGCTTCTCTTCGATACCTAAAATAATACTAGTTATTTGACCCGAGCAATTCGTTCATACTCTGATATGTATATTTGTAGCTGTTAAAGCGTTTGCGTAAGGTCAAGTGTCACTGACCGCGATGAGTCACTCTGATTTCACATTTTTCAGCGGTTCAATATAAGTGCGATGGCTGAGTTCCAATAGTTCGAACTCTGGTTATTCAATGTAGGCCTAAAGTATGATGGCACTGGTTCGCCGATAGAGAGTGTTAACAGGTCTTAAAATGACGGTACTCCAAATCTTTCAAAGATGACGGCGTCGGTGTCACCAGGGATAGGCAACAAGAACTACACTGTATGAAGCTGTGGCCATGGATGCTGGCAGGCGTATTGGCATCACTGAGTACGCTCTTGAAGGAAGATGC
>LD349729.1:39942-52627 GCA_001465055.1 Ptychodera flava
GAGGGGTGTACAGGGGTTGTGATGTGGAGGGGATGTAGTGCACCTTCAGTGGTGAACAGAGGGTAAGCAGGAAATATTTCTGTTTTGAAGTGGATTGGAGAAAACCAGTATGTAGGCAGGGAAGGTTTAGGATTCATAGCAACAAGAGAGTGGTTTCACGGCTTTCACTTTCCCCAAAGATTTTAATTTTGCTTCAAATAGAATAGTCTGTTTAAAGACAAAGAGCCTCAGATTATGTCCCAATAGAGCCTATTTGGCTGCCCCTAAGAAGATGTTCACTTTTCCTTTTTCTTAAAGACAATGAATCCCATAGAAACTGCCTGTACAACCAAGTACACTATCTTCTTTGACAAAATTGTCCGATTATGGTCTGTGAGGGCGCTCTTCCCATTGTCCTGTATCATAGAAACCACATGAGATTTCCACATGTGTGGAGCTTCACTTTTCCCCTACTACACACTTATCAAAAGGCTAGCTAAACATCAACTGAAAATATGTATGATAATCACTCTTTTTTGTGGAATAATTACCTAACAAATAAATAAAACAATTAAATTTTTCCTTTGAAATTTATGTCGTGGTCCCCTATAATGCTGGACAATAGATACTTTATGTATGGCATGCCACAGTTTTGGCTCACTGAAGGGGAACACAGTAGGGGCGTTGTAAAGAAAGGCTGCAGCTGCAACAATCAGAGTTTCCAAGTTGCGGGGGTTACTAATCTTTTAATTTGATTTATAGCTGTTCTTTAGCAGGTGAGTTTTTTTTCTATCCCAGAAATTGCGCCGTTGTGTAAGAAAATTTTGTGACAGACATCACAAATGTCTATCCTGTCGTAGTGACACTGGTTGAAAACTGATTTACCACAGCTATACACGTCTCTTGCATCTATGATGTCACGGAGCAAAGGTCATGAGTACATCTAGTGTCTGTGATGTCACAGTTCAAAGGTCATGACTTGGTGGCGACTGGAATCTCTGACATGACAGTGTCCAATGGCTGCCATCTTGAACTCTCTATGGCTTCATACAACTCTTCACTCTTTGTCATGAACTCAGTGTTCAGTTTGTCAATGTCCAGTGGCGGATCTGGATCTGCTTGAAAAGAAACAAACCCGGTCATTTTAAGGTAGAATGTGTCTTGGAGACAGATGTTCTGACTCTCAAACTTTTACAATACTCTTTTAAGGGGGCGCTGCACCTAACACAGCATATATTGCTCAAAAATCAGTTTTTGGGAAATATTTATTCAATTTAATTAATTTGTTAACCCAAGATTAAAATATCGGTTGGGTTCACCTTGTAGCTTGCCAAGCAGTCAAAAGTTGCGTGATAAAGAAGTGTTAATTTATGCAAATGTATTTTCTGACTTCTTTTACCCTCCCAATTTCAAAATTTCCAAAGAATTTAACTCCACTCTGGCTGGGTCAGAGTTTCTGAAATTTTCACATTATATTCTTTAAATGCTATATAACAAAACGACTATTTTGTTCGGCATATAAAGTTCTTACATATTGAATAAGAGGAATTTTAATTTTGTTTATCATGATTTTAATCAATTTTTTAGAGTGTCAGTCTTTAATCCCTTGCCATTTTAGAATGAGGATGGAAAATGCCAAATAAAATAGTCGTTTTTTTCTACATGCGCTCTTCTTTCAAGTGAAATATTACATTTCAGAAAATAGCGTCAAATTTTCGACTTAAATTAATTTTTATCATGACATTAATACCAAATTTGACCGCTTCATTGCTACCACTGCCATCCTTCAATGCTTGTGAGTGTGTCATCGCCTGTCGCAGCCCCAGCTTTAGAATTTCTTAATTTTGACTAGAGTTTGCAACTGTAAAACTTATAAAGTTATTCTAAGGTAATTTTGGACTGAAAAGAAAGCAAAACGCATCAATATATTTTCTTTGAGGGGATTTTGGAGGTCGACCACCTCTGTATTTACAACAATGTACTCATACTGACCATACAAAGAAAGCAATTTCACAACAAAAGAATATGCAAACTATGCATTGTTATGTAAATTGGTTGCCTCTAGGATTTTCCAAGCTCCGGAGAACAAGTACTGGGTAATAAATTACACGGTAACCTATCATACATTCTATTCTGACTTCTAATTTGAAATCCAGTCATTCTCCCTTTCCATATCTTGTATTTTCAACACTACTTCCATTGAAGCACTTACAGTAATGTCCTCATCAAACCATTTACACTCATGGTATATTCATCTTACGGTATGTGAAACTTACCTTCTACAGCCTCATGGCCATCATCATAGCTCTGCTGAGGGGAAAACAAAAATAAAGTTTATAAACCTGTTGCAACTTCTGTTGACAAAATCGTGCTCTCTGTGTCCATAATGTCTCATTAAAGCATTTTTCTTCTATTCAGCAGAATGTTTTATCAAGTGATGGTATAAATCATCAGATTGCAAGGGGCTCCTCTCTATTTTGAGAGCAAACCATGCACGAATCACGACTCATGTCATTCTTTGATGGATGTCCTACAAACCAGACTCAGTAGTTTCAGCTGCATCCAACTGTTGTACGACATTGACTTCCATGTTACAGAAGGATAGTTACAATTAATGTGTAAGCACATAATATTTGTGCACAGTGTCCTAATTTTAATCAAACTTATAATTTTCACAGCTTGTAAATTTTAGCTGACAGCCGGTAGTGTTTGCAAGCAACATCCTACATTTCTACATCCTGGTACTCACCCCTCCATGTTTGGTATTCTGCTGGTAATGATAGGAGGAATTATCATACTGCCCCATGTGACCATAGTTGTAGTACCCCTGTGAATGTGAATGGTGAGAGGCACCCCCTGGCATGGGTTGCTGTTGGTAGTTACCCCACGCTGAGTAGTAGTTCTGATACTGTTGTTGGTATTGCTGGTAGTATTGGCCGTACTGCTGGTGTTGTTGTTGATGCTGTGATTGTGGGTTGTGTTGAGGTCTTCAGAGAGAAGAGAATAGACGCAGAAGAGTCATTTTTGGTGAGAGTTGATCAGTTTTACAAATGTGCAACTTACAAGAAAGTAACCTTTCAGGTTAAA
This sequence comes from Ptychodera flava, assembly GCA_001465055.1. Classification (NCBI taxonomy): domain Eukaryota; kingdom Metazoa; phylum Hemichordata; class Enteropneusta; family Ptychoderidae; genus Ptychodera; species Ptychodera flava. Next base: position 43,009 of record LD349729.1, read on the forward strand.
GGGGAAATTTACCCTGAAAATTAATTTTGGAATATTAAACTGATATGGTCATTGAAAGGCTTTCGAGTCGATTTTATTAACTTTCACTCACTGGCTAACAAACAGCGGTGTACTAAAACACCGGAAGTGACGTCGTAAACTTGGTCTTTGAAGCAGTCGACGTGTGCAACTGTAATCTTTTCCACTTACAGTGTACAGAATGGCTACAGAATATATGGGCCAAGCACTCGGTCTCGATGTTTAAGTCGAGCAGAAATAAAGTTTTCTGCAAATACCACTTTGAGAAGGGCTGCTTTTAGCGAAAATTTCAAGTCCAACTACTGAACTACAAGCCTAAAAGAAAACTGCCCGGGGCATATCCAGCCTTAAGTGCTTTGCTTGTACATATGGGACTGTGCGTACGCTCAAGCACTAGAAACGGAACGCTGTAGACAGGACCGCTGGTTCTAGACTAATCATGGCTACATCAGGGTGTTCTGTAACACATTAAAAATGCTTACACTTTTAGAATTAATGTCGATCTCTTTCGAGCATTGGCATCACTTCGGTGTCAGCATGATTTCACAGCGATTGGATTGACAATGACGTGACAGGCATGATTGATCGCCGAGAGTAATTTGAACTTCGTCATCGGAGCTAGAATAGTCACTTTCCGAACTCGAGTCGCCGTAACTTTCTGACTGTGTCATTCTTGGATCATCGAGTTCAGGTTTGCAGTTATACCGATTATCTTCGCCAAATATGTTCAGTCGAGCGCTGAGGTTTGCGTATCGCGTACGCGCGTACTCTACTTGGCGTAGAAGAGCTTGGTTATAAGTGACCTTGCTTTGAACCCGTTGTGACAAGCAAGTTTGATACGTCACTTCCGGTTTCCGTGCGTTCCGCTTGTGGCCACTGCGCTAATACGCGCAAGTGAAAGTGAATGAAACAAACGCTATTTTGTTTATTTTTCACTAAATAACGACCTGATTGCCTAAGAAAGTCTGGGTAAATTTCCCCTTTAAAGGTATACAGTCACCTGTAATCTAAATATGCCCATATATGGTCAAAGGGGCGTTCCTTGGTATTCAAAATGCCGTGTGGGGGCGCTGTTTTTAAAAAGCGGCCACCCACTTAAAATCTGTGATTGGTTAGATTTTCTCTTTCCATGGTAACTGTGGCAAAATTGGAACAGATGACAGTGTACCTTTAAGTCATTTGATGGGCCAGTAGCTGTTACTTTTGATGATTTTTCACTATTTCTTGTTTTGTACCTCAATTGCACATTCTTGGTCTACTCGTATTTAGCATGATGAAACACAGTGAGTGGTTTGCATTGAACCGTTGGCAAAACAGGAAGTAGAGACATACAGTCTAAACTGAGGAGTTGCCAACTCTGCCTGGTGTAACTATAGTCTAGCGGTAATATTATCAGTCAACCACAAGTAAATCAACTCCATGAAAGCTGAAACACTGTTTAGACGGAGGTATCTGTCAAATATGTGACACGCAAACTCTAGGCAGTAAAGGTATTTACCAAATCACAGTAATTGGGTAAACATTCATCAAACAAAGATCACTCCCACTGCATGTCAGTGACTGAATGTGTATTTTAAGTCACAATTACCGTTTTGGAGTGGCACGGGCCACTCTGATTGGTTTGCCGCCAAGTCCCACCATGTTGTCCATTTCTACCTGGGCCCTTTGCTGCTCTTCTTCTGTTGAGAAACGGACAAAGCCGTACCCTCTAGAGTTGCCTGAACCATCAAGCACCACTGCAAAGGAAAGAGTTGAAGAAGTACAGTGAATATTGTGAAAAAAATTATCAATTTATATTGCCATATTGTTGACAGTTTCTGATTAAGTTTCATACTATATTTTTGGGGTCTCTGAACTCAAGTGACAATTTCCCATCAGTGACATTATAGTCAACATCTGCCTAAAAAAAATTGTTTTGTGGTCAAAAGATGCAGTGTTATTGCCTAACCAATAGGTTAACCCCTGAATTCAAATGGGAAAATGGTACAAACAAAACAACATGCAGAGAGTAAATAGAATTTTGTGTATTCCTGTGAAAATGGTTATTTATACCACTGTGAACACAGCGTCTTCCATAAAACACAGCAGAAGTCAAAGTATGACATTTCATCCACCATACTGATGATGAGTCTATGCTATGTGTGATGGTGCTGTGGAAACACCTAGTACACAGCAAATTGCAGCTATGTTATTGAACATGGAATTTGAACTTGTAAAAAGTTTACTTATCTTTTCATTCCCAGTAAAAAGTCTTTCTAAAAACTTATTTACAATATGGTATCTGTTTCTCAACATTCTACGATATATTCGCACACTTCTATCATGCTTTTAGTTCAGTGTAGCAGTACTACTGCAATTTCCATGTACTTTGTGCTTTCAACATCTCACTTACACCAAATGTCAAATCCTATTCAAGGGCCGATGGTGGCAACTTTTTATGATTTTTCCTCTATTCTTTTTAATATCAACTACAGTTTCTTGTTCTTCTCCCTAAAAGCATGTTGAGAAACACAGTATTCAGCTTGTCAACTCAGACTGAATATGTGTAGACTGCATTGTTATTGTTGACAATTGAATTCTGGTCCAGACTAGAATTCAAATGTGAGCAATAACAGTGTATTTTACATGTACAGATGCTGCATTGACAAGCTAAATAGTTGGTGTTTCAACATGCTTTTGGAAGTAGAATAAAGACAGGTAGTTGACTCACACAACAAAAGAAGTGAATTAACATCAAGAGTTATAGCTGCTGGCCGTTTTTAAGGATTTCAAAAACAACTAGTACAAAAGTTTGTGGGTACATACCTTTTGCTGCCTTGCAAGACAGGTATCTCTGAGCAAAGAATTCATGTAAAGCGTGGTCTTCGACTTCAGGAGTCAAGTCGCCAACAAAGAGAGAAAACTCAGGCCTGCAATTATGTAGAAAGTACGGTATGTCTCAATACATGTTCCAATTTTGGGTCAACCGACTACCTTTTGCAGATCGCCCATGTTCAGGAAAAAAATATTTATTTTCTTGAACTGCAGGTGCACACGGGGCAGTGTTATCTCCAGGTTTCTTCATGATAAATTATGCAAATTAAAGTATGCTAATTAAGGTTTATAAAAGTATTCACACATTAAGGTTATAGTGTGGATTAAATATTAAATTCAAAGCAGTCTCCTCTTTTTTCTTCTTGTTGGTGTAGAAGATGTTTATACCATTATTATACACCTATGTCTGTAACCTATGGGGTTTCGTCGTACTGTAAGTTTCGGTATCAGAGGACGCGGAGTCCAATAACTTTGACGCGGAGTACAATAACTTTAGGTCTTATTGGACGCTATTTGACCTTTGACCTCAAACATCTTTACATCAACACGAGGAAAAAGAAGAGAATATTTTTCATTTTTTACAAAAATGTATACTTCCTAAAATTCAGTACTTCACAAAGTTAATCACAAAGTTAATCATGGTCAGTCCAAAACCGGTGAATTTAAGTGAAATTATGCTGCGGACGTAAAATTTCTACCACGTGCACTACGCAGCGCGGGTTGAAATTTCGTTCTGTGCGCTTAGCGGATGCGCTGAACGCGTTCCCAGTCTGCTGGCAATCGCTCAGTGCAGTGCGTGAGAAGCATCCAATAAACACCTAAATTTTGACTTTTTTCAATTAAAGTTGGACTAAAAAAGTGTATAATAATAAGGTTATTCCCAAAATACCGGGATTTATGTCCTTGTACATCGTACGCTACGGTATTGTTCTCGACGCTACGTGTCTCGGACAATACCTCCACTGCACGATGTACTTGGACATAAATCCTGGTATTTTGGGAATAACCTTATATTATAGACCAATATATTAGAAACTTACAACAATCATTCACACTTTATTCATAGAGTTCAGACACAGTTTTTGTAATCTGGAGGCAAAGTCTGTAATGTTACATCTTGGGCACCAATCATGATGTGGAATGCCACTATCAATACTCTGTGCATATCAATATCTCAAGATCTCATTGTTGGGATGACATTGTGCGTGTTTTCGATAATTTTAAGGGGGTTTCAATTAGTTATTTGGCATCCAATATATCTCTCAGATAATGATGAGATGCTAGTGGTTCTAATCTGGAATAAGAAAGATGCACGGTGTTTTGAAAACTCATTACCCCCAGGAAATCATGTGATGCTGGTAAAGAAAATCCATGTGTACTAACACGTATAGAAATACAAATGCTTATATGCGTGTTTGTGCATGTTGTTTTGTTTATACCATGGTCCATTCGAGTTCTGGGTTTAACATATCAGGCAATATCTTTATTCAAATTCTATATACACAAGAACCAAAATAAAACTTACGATTGATAGCTATGTCCATAGGCAGCATAGTTCAGCTTGAATCGCTTTGTCTAGGTGAATAAACAAAAACACAAAATGGGAAATTATTGCTTCCAATATCATGAAGCCACTAATGAGGATGTCTATGACTCCATTACGGTGAAAATCAGGCATATTCTTGAGGTCAGATAAGGTGTGAGTATTGTTAGACTTCAGAAAATACCACAATTGCAGTCAGTACACTATTCATCTATCTTGCAACAAGGTAAAATTGAATGCCTATAAGGATAAGACAGAATCTGAAAACAACGACAGAAAATGAAATCAAATATGTACGAATTCAGGTTTCTCCACAAGGGGATATTTAGGGGATGGCCACCCCTCTATTTTTTGGAGTAATCTAATCGTATGTTAATAATTGCACTATTATTTTATATGGCAGGATGGAGTGTTGTATGTACATGATGAGGATTAATCATCGCATCCTGTACATTGATATTCCTTTAACACAGCAAGAAGGGTGACTGTCACCGGTATAAAAGTTTGCCGAACCAAAGTTAAATGTCAAGCAATTAGTCTGATATTGATAATTTCTAAAGCTGAGTGTACAAAGGGAATGATAAGCTACATTTGTGAGTAGTTATGTGCATTATTAACCCTTTGAGTGCTGTAATTTTTTCCCACCAAAATTTTAGTGCAACATTTTAACAATTTTTATGAATTTTTCTGCAATTTTTTTGATAATTTTGGACCAAATGGACATCACATTTCATTGGCTACAGATTTTTATCAAAATTATGGCAAAAATTTGAAAAAATTTGACTTGGGTACATTTCATTAAAGCGACAAAAGTTGACTTTGGCACTCAAAGGGTAAAGTATCAGCTTGTTCAGTGGTACAGTGTAGGGCAGTATAGCATTGCTGAAGTATATATTGAAAGCACGCATAGCACTTCACTTACTGGATATGTGTCTGGAACTGGTTTGCCATTGTACTTTCGTAGCACTCTCTCTGCTGTTTCTTGATTTCCAAAATCAACAAAGCAGTAACCTTGTAGTGACCTGGTGGAAAAAAAAAATAGTCTAATATTGACCTGTCAAGATTGAATATTGTAACTTATCATATGTACATGCTATGCCTGTATTGCCATTCTCCTATTGTTTAGACAGTACTGATATGAACCCGTATTTTAGAGAGGCACTCCCACTTGGTAACTTTTTTAAAACACATTTTTTTAATGCCAGCGGTCGATATTTGACGTGGCGACTCCGCGCGGATCGCGAGATATCGATAAAAACATGTCATTTCCCGAGCGTATTTTTCACATCCCGAAGTTTTACGATCGTTTCTGGTTATGACCCGAAATCCCCCGAAAGTGTGCTGTTGTGCTGATTGACAATATTCTAAGGAGTCCAAAAACGTTCGAATGACGCAATTAATTTACCTCCTACTGCGATGACTTTATCATTATCAATGCCTTTACCTCTGGTAATTCTTTTTAAAAACTTCTCCTTCGTTTTTGTCGTTTTCATTATTCTCAATCACTTGTATTAAATTTTTAAAGAATACCACATAGATATCAGTTTTTACGTGTAAAATATTAGTTGCCTCTGATGACTACATTTTGTCGTCTGCCACACAGTTACGCGTGGTTCAATACATAGCGGCCGCCGCGGCCACTATGCATACTATGTATCAACCGCACCTATCTGTGCTAGTCACCTATGCGAATTCTGGTGGAATCAGCAAACTTTGTTTTTCGTTTTTTTGCCGAGTCAGTAGGACTCGGCTTTCTCCCATGGGACATGACCTCTCACCGACGCGAGTGGTACTGCTGTGGCGTACAGCAGCGTCAGCGTAGACTCGTACTCCATAGCTTAGTTGACAATGGCCCCAGTGCCGAACAATCTATGTTCGGAAGCTGAATTCAGGTGGGCCACCGGAATTCAAACTTTAACTTTTTTGAGGACATGTTTTTATCGATATCTCGCGATCCGCGCGCAGTCGCCATGTCAAATATCGACCGTTGGCATTAAAAAAATGTGTTTTAAAAATGTTACCAAGTGGGAGTGCCTCTTTAACATGTTAAAATACGAATTATATTTTGATTGTAACCGAACTACTTACAGCTACTAACATGTTAAAATACGAATTATATTTTCACTCTAAACAAACTACTTACAGCTACGTGTATGCGTGACCTTTGCTGGTATGCATGACTTTCGTTGGTATATGTACATATAAAACAGCTGAGAGAATAAGACAAATGACAATCAGAAACGTCATTATGATTATGGATGGTCAAAATTTTGTTGTTTGCAGTCAGTTAATGGGCACTGCACTTAGGCACAAGTACAGTTGTACCAAAAACATACAAACGAACGCATTGAAAATTTGTATCATTTGCCGACACCTGTCATCGTTCACGGCCGGTCCCATACGGTGCAGTGTTTTCATGTCGTCTATGCTGCTGAAGATTAAGATACCAGTTGACAGTGCATCATGATAGAACTGCTTTATGACAAGTTTCCTGTTGATGAGTTTAAGTATCTAGGTGGTGAATTACATCGTTTACAGCCATAAATGAGCCACAAATATCCAACCGCACTGAAAACACTTGGGACAGACAAGGTTGAAGGTGCACATAATATTTCCGATTTGTATCTGTCAGTGAGATTCACAGCTCATGATCGTGTCTGGTGGCACTGATGCGGGTTTCAGATACAATGTAAGATCTAGGGAAAGTAAAACTTTTGTTTAGGTTGTTAAAGGAAGTTTAATTCTATTTAGGCAACCCAGGAACGAAAATATACCAGCAGACGACGGAAATACCTTTGAAATGTTTTATTCGTACAGTAACAAAATGACGAACAAGTTACGACACTACAGCTTAGTGTACTCACTTCATGTTTTTCCTAATCCGCTTACAAATTCCTTTCTAAGATGGTAAATTTGACGTCTGGGCCGGGACATGTATAATTCTTCGAGATAAACTGACTGGTACAGCTATTATAGCCACTGTGCATTCATAGATGTCGCAGAGCTGCTTGCTCTATGCTCTCAGCTGTTCATACTCGATTGAGTTAGAAATCAAATGCTGGCGTGGTGCGAGTATTTTGACCCGATTTTGGCAGCCTCATAACTTTCACGCAGGGATGAGGTTATGTATTAAAACATGAAAATACACCCATTTTACACACTCCTGCCTACAGTAATACATCCGCCGTCATTTTAAACTAAAAATAAATCTTCTTCAAATTGTGAAAACCTGTGTCGACATCGTAATATTTATTTTCTTCATAAACCCTCCTTTGAAGTGAAATTGCCCATTAGCGGAACAATATCAAGAAGTGATACGGTTGTCATCACTCAGTACAGCCATGAGCAAGCAAGATCGATTTCAATTGGTTTCAACACCAATTTTGGAGCATCCGTAAGAAAACAGTCATAACCAAAGCATGCATGTATGATAAAGTATAAACGGATGTATTGTCCCCTCAATTGACCATAGCAAATGATGGAAAAAACACTCCCACATTGTTAGAGGTAGAATGTTCCTGAGGGACAGATATTTGGACTCTGTAACTTTTACAATGGTTTATACTTTTTCAGTCTCCCACTTGGGGGGGGGGACTCATTTTGAAGCTCACGGAGTAAACTAAGTTTTCAGCTGCTTATTTTTGTGAAAATCAAAAATGAATTATTTTTTTTTCTGTAGAGTTAAAGTTGCAATATGGATCAAAATTGTCCATTTTTTTTCGTAAAACTAAAGCAAATAGACCATACTACGTTGAAGTACTCTTCTTATCTAAGCCTCTTACCAATCCTGACACACAAACACGTTCGTTTTGATACGTTGCGGCCGCCCAGAAAAGCTGTTTTGTAAACAAACTTTCAAAACAAAAACATTGCCGTTTGTGCTGTGCACGTGACAAGTACCACCAAGAGTGATGACGTCTCAATAGAGTGCACGTTGGAAGGGCGATGTTGACACAATGACAGAACTTTACATATATAATGATAATTTATTGTAAAATTTGCGTTTACCTAACTTTGGTAGCATAACAATGTTTCAGAAATATAAGTATATCGATATGATAAAGTACAGCTCTACAAAAGATCGTGTGATTGATTTTTCTCACCCATATACATGTATGTTAGTGCCACGCGGTGTGCACCTACTGTGTACGTTCGATCGATCGAGCGTCCAGACCACGTACACCGATCTTGCTTGTGTTCACCGCGTGCCTGAGAGCGTTTCCGCAAACCTCTCCCCGTTGCATGTTGTTACATTTTTCATATTAAAAGGCGAGGTATCTGCCCGCTATATTTATTTGACAGCTTTGCCCACTTCAGTATCATCCCCACTGCAGTAGTTCGGCAACTGTCTTGCCCCTCAGTCTGGTCTTCCATGGCCATGTCAGCGCGTCAATCGACGCGTTGTAAATGAGACTACGCCATCAATGATGGAGACTGCAGGTTTTCTTTGCTTCCAAAAAATGCATATTTGACCTGAAGGATATAGATTATCGATGAATGCTAACAGATCTAAGTTATTTCCTTGCGGAGGGACTACGGCCCGGTTCACATTACAAATCCTGGGGTCCGCACGATGTTGGTAGGTCGATGTTGCCCAAGGAAACACCGCTGGCTAGCAAAGTTGATCATCACACAGTGGCGACGTTGGTGTTTTCGCGAGAAACTGTAGACACAGTGTGCCTCCTCGACGCGGTGCAGTAGTCGTGTGTCACTCTTTTTTCTGGTTCCATCTTTCGATCTGACCAAACAATGTTTATTTTGCCGACATTTTTGGCTAATTTCTTCCATTTTTACTAGGCTGAATCAGTCAGCAGAGACCCAGGGCGCAGTCAGAGACCTGATCACCGCTTGCCCGTGAGAAGGCTAGCTAGGCATGTTGACACGATGTTGCAATTTCATAAACCGTTACCATGAATCAAAAAGGCATGCGTACATATTCAAATAGTAAAAATGACGTTTCAAATTCTGTGCTTTACTCTCGCAGACAGTACGTACCAAAAGAGCAATTTATTCGGTAATTAAATAAATTTACTCAAATTAGAGCCATCCTCATGTTCCTGTTAATGGTCGAATCTGCAAATGAAATTGTTATGGATTTTTCTATGAAGTTAAATCTTCGAAATGTGAAGGTCAATTTTGATCCATATTGCAACTTTAACATGGAGATGGCAGCCATTTTGAATTTCAAGTGCTGCGAACATCAGGTGATTTCTTTCTGTGGTACAAAATTTTGCATGGAAACCC
>LD349730.1:15368-26669 GCA_001465055.1 Ptychodera flava
AGACATCAATTTAGGCGCCGTAAAATAAATTCTTTGTTTGCCGTCCGCGTGCGGGTAGGTTTTTTGACGAAATATGAAAAAACAAACACAGATCGTATGCTCGAAAATACGACGCGTTGTGTCCTTCCTTTGTTGGCCATGTCGCAGCAATTTACTTAAATGTCACAAAAACACAAATGTCGTACGTTCGTTATGATACAATCAGATTACCTATCGTAAAGGGGTACATCAACCGCTGTACGTACAGTGTACATGTTCACCTCCTGTTGTAGCGGACTGCAGGACACCGTAAGTGAAGATCGATCGTCCGTTTCACAAGTTTATTTCTCCCTCAAAGTTTCCAAATCGGCGGAAGTGCGCGATATTGGCTTGGTCTCCATACAACACGGATCGAAAACAATTCTTGACTGGTTTAGCTTCGAATAAGAAATGGAACGGAATTTCCATCAGCTTTTCCGCGATCCGCGATTGATCACAATATTGGATCTGCACCGGGGCAAGCAGGTGCCGCCGCTGAAATGTTGGACGTTGAATGCTCCAAATAGTTCGTACGCAGTAAAAGTTGCTCTTACTTTGAACATTTTTTGGTGCTAAGAACGATGTGGTCATTTTATAAGTCCAGATTAGAATTCAGTTTTCAAAAACAGCAATGGCCATTCGGCATTGCTGTCTGGACAAGCAGAACATTCAGCATTTTAGTATGCAATAGCGCTGATCACTTAACGTCATTTTTCTTTCATTAATATGCAAAAATTTGTCCTCATTTTCGGCAAGAACGATGAAATTAAAACCTGTTAGTGTCATAATGCATACAGAAAATCACACTAATTCATATCAGACTACAAGTTGCAACAACGATCGCGCATGTAGTAACACAATTTGTCCGATTTTCAGGCAGCGGTGTCGAATTCGTGCGCGCAGCTATATATAGTAACAAACCTGACACCGAGATCAGTGCTATTAGAATCCGGATAAAAGACTAGTTGATACACACAATTCAGAATAAATAGCCTTTAAAGTTACAGCTAATGGAGCATTTAACTCAACAGAAACAGTGCTCAGTACTAGTATTATTTGACACTTAAAAAGGAGGATTTGTACTCAAGGCTGTTATGATTTGTTCAGCTACCCACTCTTCTTACTGCAAAAATTCTAATTGTATGGAAGAGATAGTAGTTTCACCTTTTACCAAGATGTTTAGCATTTGTTTTCTGAGTGACAACTATACTTTGTTATACTCAGTAACTTTTGCAGTTTAATATGTGGAATTTTCAGGTTTTGCAAGAACACCTTTTTGCTGTAAGCTTACCCCAACATTTCGAAATTTATAGTGTTTCGTTGGTACTATATAGACTTTACTTCTCGGTAGACAAGCTTGACAGGTGCCGTCCAAGCTACGCTTCTCCAATTGTCTAAATGCCCTGGACTACTCTTTGGTCGTTGTGTCCTCCTGCCCTGTCTGATGTATTTTTCTCTCTTGTCCTTCCCCGTATTATTTTAGAATGGGATTTGACGGCAAACAAAGAATTTTATTTACATGGCCTTATCAAAATTTTCGGTGCGAGAGAGGGCACACCCTCTCATGCTCTCCCCATTGGGTGTTCTAACAGTAATGTTTTACTAGTAAAAATCAAGTTGAAAACACTTCTCAGATTGCACAAGACTGCACCATTGCACATACACTGTATCAATTTCTCAAATTTTCCATGCAAGATAGGGGACACCCTCCTCTGACACTTCCCCTTTAGCCTCTCGCGTGCTACGTGCATGTACTTTCAATTTCTGCACAGTCAGATATCCTAGTGAAAACCCAGTCATGATACTCATCCAAATTAAACAAAATCATATGGTTGGATACTGGTTATAGTGTGAGTTTGATATCTGTATTTGCTGTCACTTTGAATTTCATTTTGTTGGTTTCACTTTTTTCAACCGTCATTAGATAACCGATAATAATCTAGCAGGGTACATCAGGATTTGAAAGGTCTTTACTATTACTGTAATTTTGTAAATTTTACAAGTACATGAATTGGTATTTAACTCTTCTAAGTTGGGGGTCAGTCAAAATTTCCGAGTTAGAAAGGGGGATACTCAAGTTCATCATGGTTGGCAGGGGAATACTCGAAATTTCGGAATTTCCGATGAAATTCCTCCGACCCCTAGGCCGTAATACTAACGGCTCCCTAATGTCCAACGTTAATGTAAACGACTGAATTTGCATCCAAACGTGGGACCATCTGTCAACACGTACATTGCACACTGTACACAGTGCTTTGTGTTTGTAAGACAGATACTTCGTATTCCAGCATGCAACAGAGAGAAGGAGAAAAACGAGCTTGTTTTCCAGACACGTAAGGCTGCGTTAAAAACATTATGGGGCTGGAGGAATTCAGGGGGGATTCGAAAATTTTCGGGGTAGTAGAGGAGGGGCATTGAAAGTTTTCCTCTGCCTATAGGGGGACCTGAACATTTTTCGGTTCCCTTTTTTACGATTCCAAGGTTTGAAAGGTAATTCAATGAAAACTGAATAACATATTAATGTCATCCGATTGTTCTAATGTAAGAAATAATTAAACAAGATCCAGAACCATTTTGTTGCATTTCATTACTTTTGTCTCGAAAAATTCTAAAAATGTATGACTTTTCGTAAAAAACCCCAAAAAGTATCCTAGCCTAGTATCGGGGGGGGGGGAGCTGCAACTGTTGATATTTTTTTCAATATTTCTATGCAGTGTATCAAATATAATTTCTTGCTGTCTTCCTACAGCATGCTTAAACTCACAATATTCAGTTTGTCGACAAAAGCCTGCATATATGTATATTGGTGTTAATTGAATTGGAGTCCAGACTGAAAGTCATTTGGCAATGATACAAATGCGGGGTACATATTCACAGGTTGTGTTGGCAAGCTGAATATTGGACAGTTCAACATGCTGCAGTACGAAGAACAAGAATGCAGTTGTATAAACTGATCACAATTTTTGTCAAAATCATCAAAGTTAATATAGCTACTGCCTTGCTACTGCCTACGGACAGTGTCACTGTCACTGTATACTGGTAGTGACAGAGACAGCTTTGGCTATGAAGAAGTTGAAGAAGAGTTCGGGTCATGTGACGCTCATGACAGTGAAATAAACTTGTACACAAGATCAGGCCAGAAAGCAAGATATAGAAGACCAGGAGACTTGAAAGTTGTCAGGGATTTTTGACTTCTGGCACATGCTTGATTTTTCTAAATTTCCACATTCTCATCATAAAATAACACAAAAGTAAAACTCTGTGCATTAATGAGTGTATTTTAAATGAAAAAATGTGTGACTAAATGGAATTATGTTTATTTTACTAAATTTACCATTATTACACCAAAATTTCAGACGTTTATTTGATGGAATATTTAAACCTTGCAGTATTGTCAATATTGTAAACTTGTAAGTAGCATCTAATGCAGCCAGGAATTCACAATTTGCATACTCTGTCATGATCGTCATTTTGTGTGCCCTTCAGCAGGTGCCATTGGCATTGCCAGATTAAGTTGGATTAACTTAAGTCGGCTTTGACTGATAAATCAAAAAAGTCCACAATTTAAGAAGTTGCCTTATTAATATGGCTCTACAAAATGATAGTAACAGGTAGTCTTAAAGTGTTGAACATATAGGAGTAGAACTGCCCAATACATGTTTATCTTTTCTTTGCGTGCATCCCTAATAAGTAATTGGCTATATGAAAGTGAAAATGGGGGAGGGGATTCGAAACTTTTTGATCATATAGACGGTGGGGACTTGAAATTTTTTGTGGGTATTGAGGGGAGATCTGGAAAAAATAAGATTTCAATCGCGATTCCTCCAGTCCCCCCGCACCGTATTTGTTAAAGCAGCCTAACGACATAAAGCACTTCCCATATGTACTTTGGAGCAAGCACCTATCATTCTCGCGAGCTAGAGCATTATTTCCGCTCCGCTGACCTTTGCTGGTAGCACCAAGCTGTTGCCGCAAAAGGGCGAGTGGTTTACGACGATGGTACCTATCAACAGTGTACAAGCATGGACATCGTTCAGCTTTTTTACTGGAGATAAAAAATCATAAACAAGAAAGTGTGCTTCACGATCTATGATTTTGCCTTACCCGATTGTCGTTCACTTTCACAAGCCACTTTTTTCTTTTATTTAGTATTATCAAGTGTCAAATATGAATAACTTTTAATTAGTGGTAATTTGGGATTTAATGTAAAATACTCTACTGAAAAAAATTGAGATGCTTTAATTTATTATCGATCTTAGATTAAGATTCTTGTAACATATCAATTAACTTTTTACAACAATACATTAGAATATCTAGAGTCGTTGTTCGTTCATTTCGTTCATTTTTTTCTTTTATTTTTCATTCACGTGCACGAATCTGCACATTTATTTTCATTTTAAGCCCTCCGGCACCTGAACAGTGGGGTTTTATCAAATGACTGATACAACGTACACAAATATTGGAAGAAAAAAAACATAGGACATATAAAGCACCAATACCTAAACAAAATACCACAAACTACATGGTCTTTCTTCTAAATTACAATGAAAGTCATGAAACTTAATCTGAAAATTTTAAAAGATCTTCTCCCAATTGAAAGGATTTGTGCAAAAAACTAACTAAGTTGGTCTAAGACATCTGTAGAATCCTTTCCGCTCATTACTTTCAAAAATTTTAAAAAGTTAGGTTCTCTGGTTTTATCGTCTGGTAAAATTGTTTTCTAAGCTGGTTATACAAAGGACAAATTAGTAAACAATGATATTCATCTCAAACGCTTCCATTAGAACATAGCTGACAAAATCTAACTTGAGAGTCAATGTAATAGAGTCATCCGTCCGCTATTGCAAGTGGTAGAGATGAACACCGGAACAAGCAAAAGTTTGTAAAATAAAACGATTACAATTGAAATGAAGATATTTTTCTGGTTTGAGTAGACTCTTAACTGTGTGTATATACGTAATTTGGGTTTCAATGATAAAAGACCATTCATTGTTGCTTCTCAATATCCGCTATTCTTGTTTCAAAAGCTGTAAAAGTAATGCTTTATTTCCAACTTCTTGAGCAAGCCAAATATAGCCAAAACCGTAAGAAAAAGACTTTGCTTGACGGATGTTGCCCATGAGTGTCTGCCGAAGGAGTCAAGGTTGTACAACATCAGATATGCTTGTCTCGGGAGTCTTTCTGGACACATTTCGGTAAGCTTCACCCAATGATTAATACAACGTTTTAAGAAAATTGGCAATCTACCACATTCACCTGTAACAGCTTCATTTGCTCTTTGACTCGGAACACCTCGAAATTTCTACACTAAATTCTGTTTTTTTTCTATGGCATCGCAAATCTGAAAACCCCAGATCTCTGAACCATAACAAAGAATCGGCATAATCATCGTGTCGAACAATTTAATGAGAGTGAAAAGTGAGATACTGTAATTTCCATCTGGCGATTGCCAACATATTTAAAGCTTTACTGGCTTGATTTGCTAGTGTATAGAAAGCTTTTGACCAAGTGTTACGTGATGACAAAAGTAAATTTAAGTATTTGTAGTAAGACACAATTTCAATTTGAATATCCGCAAAATGCCATTTTCCCCAACGTGTTCTGTGGCCCCCTTTGCGAAAAGTTACAATCTCTGTTTTGTCTAAATTTACCTTCATATGCCACTCAGCGCAAAACTTAAAAAGGATGTATATTAAATTTTGTAAATTTCTGATAGAGTCAGCAAAGATGACCACATCGTCAGCATACAATAAACAGAAAGGATCATACATGTATTGTGTCAACAGACCCATTTGTTCGGATGACATTAACATTAGATTCAATTCCTCGATGAAGAAACAAAATAACACAGGACTAAGAATACAGCCTTGTCTGACATCGGCTTGGCAATCAAAATATACGGACATTACATTTCCAGATCTTACACATGATATTACTGTACAGAGACTGTAAGATGTTATACATATTATCTCTGACTCGCATTAACATAAGTTTATACAAAAGATGTGTATGGTTGATCCGGTCAAAGGCTTTAGAAAAAACTACAAATAAACAATACAATTTTCCCCTTCTAATACTTCGATACTTTTGAATTACAGCGTGCAGGACAAATATATTGTCGACGGTGCTGTGATTTTTCCTGAACCCAGCTTGGCAGTCAGAAAGAATATTGATTTTGTCTGACCAGTTCGTCAGTCTCTCATTCAAAATTGATGTAAATATCTTCACCAATGCATTCAAGAGCGATATACCCCTATAGTTATTTACATCACTCTTATCACCTTTTTTGAGGAGAGGGATTACTTTAGCTACCATCCATTCTGAAGGAAAGAATCCAGAAGTAAATATACAATTAAACATCTCCACAAGCAAAGGCAAAATTACATCAGAGGCGTATTTGTAAAATTCGTTGGGTACACCGTTAGGACCTGGCGCTTTGCCTGATTTTAACTTTTCTAAACATTTTAACACCTCATGCTCCGTAATTTGAGCATTCAGCATATTACCCAAATTCATCATCATCATCATCATCATCATCATCATCATCATCATCATCATCATCATCATCATCACCATCGTCAGTATTATACGACTGGTTTTGTCTTACAAACTGGTTAACAGCGTTTTCTACTGTATTCATAAATTATAAATCACCAGAAGTTGTGTCAAGACACTCCCTGTACAGATAACTAAAATAGTCATACCATGAATCAATGCTGATATTATTAGCGGCAAAACCTTTCCTTTTAAAATTCATCGCAGATTTTCAAATTGACCAGAATTCACCAGTATTACTCATAGCAGCTTCCTGAAAACGTTTTCTGACACTATCTTGGAATTTTATTTTTGAGTTTTTGCACGTTAATTTGGCATTTTTGTGGTCATTTGAGTTATCAATGGGGCAAGTTCTTCTAAAACTCTTAAGTTTATCATATGCACAACGCTTAGCATTTTGACACAACGTACCAAACCAAGATGGCTGGTTTACACAGCAAATCGTTCGTTTGTGAGTACTGATGACGACGATCAACACCTGCTGTCTTGAGTGCTTCCCTAAGTTTAGAAATAGCAAGTGACGTGTTTGAACTGGTGTTTTGTCGAAACTCTTCCAGCTTATGTGTCATGGGTGGAGAAAGGAGATTTTTCCCTGAAAGAGTTTTTACAAGTTGCAGACCTATGAAAACGGACATAGTTGAAGACGGCATTGTCAGTACTTTTCTTGGTGCGTTTGTTCACAACTTTTAAACAGTGTATGTCAAAGTACATCGGGAAATGATCTGAGTCGATTAGTGACAAAATCTCAAAATTATTAACATACTCGAATAGCTGTGAAGACAGCAAGATGTAATCGACAACACTACAGCCGTTTGGAGTCACACATGTAACATTACCCTGTTTGCCATGGGCTGTTTGACCGATAACAATATGTATATCAAAATTTTTGCGTATATTAACTAAATATTTGCCAGCTTCATTAACAGCATAGTCTTTGGCATTTCTTTGAATGTGGAAAGGAGATAGCTTGTATAAAGAATCATCAAGGGGCAGGTGCTTAATAGAGTCATTGAAAATAAAATCATTTTATGTACCTATTCTGGCGTTGAAATCCCCTCCAATGATAAAATAGCTGTCTGGATTCAAACTATACACTTCAACAAGTTGCTTTTTAAAAGCTACCCAATTATCCATAATACAATCTGGCTTGGGATAACATAATCCAAGTATTACATCTTTACCAATTTGAACAAACTCTTGTCAAAACGTACAAATACGCAATTCTGTAAATTACTTAATTCTATTTACTCTATCAGTGAACGATTTTTTGACACAAAGTGCAGCGCCACCACTATAGAGTGCCCTTTAGAGTGCTGTTTTGTTGCTGGAAATATGAACACGTCATAATGTTTCAAGAAATCAATCTTATCTCTAGATGTACAAAACGTTTCAACCAGACCTATTGCATTGTGTTTTGCACAAAATTAAACGAAATCAGCATTACATATTTTAGATTTCAAACCTCTAGCGTTCCACATCAAAATTGACAAGATAGACCAAAATGGGCGTTGGCCACCTCCTTATGGTGCTCGTTGATTTACTGGAGAAATTTTCCCGGACCTTTTATCTAACATGTAGACTGTTTTCTTGCCATGCGAGTCTGTACTGATTAGCTTGTCGTATCGTACTTGAATTTTCAGCGACAGATCCTCTTCATTGAGCGACTTTCGGAAAGCGAACAAGCTTGAACGTACCTTACAAATGCGCCTTGAAAAATCTTCGCTGATACTGATGCTAGTGCCTTTCAGATTTGCGGCTTTCGAGAGAACTTTCGATTTGCCTTTGAATTTTGCAAACATAGCGATTATCGGTTTGGTTCCCCTTATCTGCGATGCGTTGATGACCCGGCGTGCACGTTCAAGTTCTATTTCTTCAGTTATACCCAGGTTATGTTTTAAAATATCCTTGACTTTTTCCTCTGAGGCGTTCCAATTTTTAGCTGGATCATCTTGCGCAACGCCTAAGAAAACCAAATTGTTTCTTCATGTCAACATTATCCTCCTGGCCATCATCTGTATCCTCCCAAACACCCTCCTTGCCAACATCCTCGTTATCCTGCTTCGAGTTTCTAGATCGTCATTTGCTTGCTTCAAACTTTAATTTTCTTTCTTTAGTTGATTTAATGTCGTCTTGATTTCCTCTATCATGCCATTGCTAGATTAGCAAGTTTAGATGAATTTTGTTGTAATTCTTCGCGTAATTCATCCTCAATTCCATCCATTCTGCCTTGGAGTGATTCTAACTTTTGACTTACATGTTGCGATTCTCCGATCAGTTTGTCGAGTTTCTCCATGATAGATGCAATGTCACCTTTCGTAGCTGGTTCCTTTCCTAAATATGCACCAGAATTTGCTGATCGAAGTTGTGGCCCAGGATTTCTTTCAACGTCGCCAGCTATGACTAAAAGTCCGACGAGGCAAGGTCTTATGGCAAGTGACATCTGGCAGTTGAGTAGTGGTATGACGAGTGCGGCCATTTTGCTGGTTTCCTTTGTCTTGCTGGGTTGCCACCAGAAACACCCCCGATTTTGACTCGATATTGGTCTAAATCTACACCCGTGACGTGTAAGAGTGACGAAATGCACACATTGATTGTCTGTGATGGTAAACAGTGAGAAATAAAAGTTCCAGCCTTGACTTTTACGAAAAGTTTTCGGACCCGAAGTGCCAATGTGTCGTGTCTCTGCCAGTTACGTAATGACCCTCCAGAGTCGTTGTCAATGCTAGTTCATCATTCCAAACCACCATTAAATATCTACTATTTTACATGGATAAACCAGTTTACTTTCCCACTTCAAAATTGAAATTTGTTTCGTATATCAGCAAAGCTGGCCACACCAGCCGGATGGTTGTGTTAGATGACTGAAAGTGCGAGTTCGCTTTTGCTATCGTGGAAAACGGATCCTTGAACAATAACCGTTTGTTTAAACTCTTGTCACTTGCTGGAATTCTGATTCGAAACAACTGGTTAATCCCTGGGAATAAAGTAGTCTATCAACCTCTGCTTCAGTATCGAGTAATCTACTCCAGGTGATCTTACAATGAGGTAGTATAGTTTGTAATAACAGGAACACTCAACATATGTAGTGTTAACATTAATAGGAACAGCACGACATGCAGAAAGACAGAAGAATAGATGAACATGCTGTTTACCAGGATGACTATTTCGGGGATTTAAGATCAATATAGTTACATTTTCTGTGTTCCTCAGCAATTTTCATCAGACACCACCACTGGCTTCCTTCAAATCAGCGTTTTTGACGTGATCAATAATATAGTGAGAAAATTTCTGGAAAGTCTGAAAGGTAACTGTCAGTAAACCAAATTACCGACAAACTCGCGTTCATATTTATAGAGTGGTAAAGATCAGTCTAAACGGCCAATATGCTATACAAATTGAAATGCAAATAGTTTGTTGCCAACATGGAAATTAGTAGCAATGAGATGATTAACCGCCATCTTTAAACTGCTTTTGATAGAATAAGTCGATATGTCTCGTTTCCTCATCCAGAATTCCTTAGAGGGGAAAACGCCTACATCCTGCTCAGCTCAACCCTCAATTACAAAGTCAATAATTTCATATATTTATGGTATTTACGAGGTCATCAGTTTGGAATTTTGCATTGCCCAGAACTTATGAATTCAATAAAGTAATTTTCAAGAATAAACTGGAGATTCTCGTCATAGATTGACTAATATTCCTGCATGCCCCAGTTTGAAGACATTCTGGAATTAAATCAAAGAAACGTACATTGACGAGGAAAGCCATGACCGACTTACCGTATATTAGGGTCAAGTCAGTTTCTTCAGCCTAGGGAGCACCCTGTTTTTGATTTTGATTATAGGAGTCACCATGTTTTTGAAATGCTCAAAGGGGGGGGGGGTCAGTGTGTTTTGAATTACAACACGGACTCACACTTGCCTAAAATGCATCCTACCAGCTGCGAATTCTATCATGTATTTAATCAGAATGCTGCTGTCCATATTAGGTCTGTGCAAATTATAAAAATGCCATGTAAAATATTCAACCTGAAAATCGTCTCCCATGCCAAAGAAATAATTTTCTGCTTTCAAATTAATCTAATCTGTTGTTTAATCAGTAGTATATGGCTGAAAATATAATTTTGTCTAATTGCTGGCAGCCATATTGGATTTATGCAAATTATAACTATTGAAGTGCAGTGTTAAAACATTTTAACTCCAAAAGGATTCCCCGTGCTTACTTATTAATTTTAGACTTAAAATTCACTGAAATAGCGACTTGAACAAGCGATATATGGCAAAATGTCTAACGCTATTTGGACTGGACTGTTAGTGCGGAGATGCGTCATGGATTTTAGAACTGTAATTGTTCAAAGGAAAGAGCAAGTCCAAATATATATGAATAAAGCTGAACATGTGATAATTTTCTGACTTTGTGATAACAAAATTATTTTTTTACTGCGTAGTTATTCACTGACCTGACTCGTAATGTGCTTTTCAGGCCCCTACATATGTACACATGTAAGCAAATTGTAATAAGCTGAGCATTTTTGTGACTTTGAGAATATTTCTTGACATTTAGTGTAAAAATATCTTTGTTCGAGAAACCGCTTGCAATGCTGTGTTGAAATTGTGAATGAAGCTTTCTTGGAATAGTCGGACTGAAATTTATCTAGATTGTGTTCACGTAAGCAAAATTCAGTATTTCATCATGTTTATAATGTGTGTGTGTGTGTGTGTGTGTGTG
>LD349730.1:27163-39266 GCA_001465055.1 Ptychodera flava
TGTGTGATAGTTTATCCTTCATGAACTTTGAGCACAAAGCATGGTGATTTCCAAAGTATTATGATGAACTGTACTTGGTGTCTAATTTTAGTAAGAAATTCAATTGAAAACAATGCTGAAAGTAATTTGTACGGTTTTTTCCATATAAGAGATAGGCTATGATTTAACCAATACCAAACAATACCTTCAATGTCGGTCGTGAAATAGTAGATATATAGATATATTGATGATCTGATTAGTCTAGACAATCCAGACATATCAAATTACTTACATCATATTTATCCTGATGCGTTGGAAATCAAAGAAACAAGCTTTATATCTTGATCTGTTCCTACAAGTGGGTACTAATGGGCTACGCACTAAGCTGTATGACAAAAGGGATGATTTCGATTTATCCCTATTTATCAAGTAATATTCCATCTGCACCTGCTTATGGTGTGTACGTGTCTCAACTTGTCAGATATTGTAGGGCTTATGATTCCTACGCTGATTTTCAAATGATACACAGCTTATTAGTTTCAAAACTAGTGAGACAGGGATACACACCCAAAAGACTCGTTAGGACTTTTCAAAAAGTTCTACGGTCGATACGATGACATTGTGACCAAATATGACACCTCGTTCACTCAAATGATTAGCGACAGCATTCCCGGCTTTGACTTATTACAGTGATTCATATACTGTATCACTTCATACACTATTTAGACAATTTTGGGACCAATCCTGACGGGTGTAGCATGCTAGCAGGGTACGCTTACCCATTCCGTACACCTGGTACGACCACTAACTATCAGAGGTTCAGGATGGTCCTACTTAAATTTGTAAATCTCAAATGTCCCATGGACCTAATGTATTACCTTGAATGGAAATGATTATTGGACCAGTTTAATGTCATATTCGCACATTACATTTTCTGCCAGCCAGACTCGATATCTTTATAAGTGAACATGGCCTAGCCCCCTGAGGAATTTATTTGTCAGTTCCATTAGTGATGCCATGTCCACAAATGTCTGATGGTCATGACTTCCTACTAGGGGTACACACATTTAACAAAGCACGATATTTAAAGACGCCAACATGACTGAAGAGATCGGAAAGGTTAAATCATATTCTGAAAGTGAATGTTTTCACCTTTGCAATAGTAGACTAGAAACTCTTCTAAGAACTGGACTCTGAATTGCGTCAATATTTGATTTGCAGGATCTTACAGGCAAAATTTCATTTTCAGAACCAGTCAATAAATTGATTTGAAATTTTCTTGCAGGTTCTTGGAGGTTTTGCTATCAATTTCAAGTACCATGTGGCATTTTTTCAGAGGTTAAAATTACCAGTTTGAGGTCACACTATTCATTAGATTGTTTTTATCATTTTTTATTTGGAAATAGGAAATTACAATTCTGTGAACATTTTCATCAAGTCTGATGGGAAAATTTGTTTTCAGGTATCACAAATTGTGGCTTTCAAGTTTGAAGTGCTCACTTTATAGATGTAATTGTGCTTGTCCAAACTAAATCGTAACAAAACTACACATGTTGTTTGACTATTCCTAAAAGAGATATCCAAGCCTACATGTCCAGTGCAATCTAGTTCTGTTAAAATACCTACCAGTATGAGACTTAGTTTGCTTGATATGGATACAAGTCTTAATCATTATCACTTCATTAGGATTACAATTGGAGCCCGGTATCATTGACACTATTCTTGCATCACAAATGTGCGACTTGTTTTGTAAGGCTACACTTCAATCGGTGCCTCTTTTGGCAGCAGACAATTATCATTTTGTAATATACAGTATACGTGGCTCTACACTGGACAAGGAAACTCATACACTGGTTACCTGGTTAATATCGGATATCAACACTGTGAATCAACACAAATAATCTAAAGAATTCCTTGTAAACCCAGAAAATAATTAAACAAAGTGATAATGTGCATGCGCCACCAGAAATGTCAAGTTACATCCGATAAATATGATGTCAAACATGTTTGACATCGACAGTAACTCTCTCTCTCTCTCTCTCTCTCTCTCTGGTTTATGTATTTTACTGTAATCTCCTGTTGTTATTTTATCTCTTTTTGCAGAAAAAGTAAGAACATTTTTATTTCGTTTACTTTTTTTACCTCCAATCACTAAATGCATATTGCATGTAACATGTATTATGTAAAATGTATTTTAACATGTTGGCAAAATCTCCTAACAAATAAATGCGACAGAACGCCTTTCAGATTGTTTTGAGCAAAACCAGTTCAGTTTCCCCCTCATGAGGTTTAATGTGCTTGTGGATTGTCTATACCACATTTCAAAACTTTTCGTCCACTCTTTGTTAACACTTTCAGTGGTCGAAAGCTATCCAGTTAACACGGCCACATTGGAGGTGCCGAACATTTTGACTATGTGTCCCTCTAATATTCCAGCTTGCCAAATTCAAATCAAACAGAAAAAAAAAGTTCCGCAGTCGTGTCAAACCACGATCGCTCCACAATTGAATGCTTATGATTAAGCTTACAGTGAAACGCATGTAGTTGAGTGTAGCAAGTGCTAAATCACTCGGCGAGATAAGTTCAGGACTTGTTTTGCGAGGAACACGGCAATATCTGCTCGAGGAAATATTTAGTCACTAGAGATTCTCTAAAGTATCCAAAATATGTGTGAAATACGTGGGTTAAATTTCTATTAACGTGTGCTTGATGTCCTATAGCGTCTATGTCATCTTCCAAACAGTTGTTCAATTTAAGCATTTCGTTGCCTTTATGTCTAGTTTTGATGCTACTTCCTAGAGCCAAAGACTCATAAATTCGGCCAGCAGTTCAATTTTGGGCTCCATGAACATAGTTGGCGGTGTTTTGTTTACTGCTTGTAAACTAATCAGTTACTGGCCGGCGCAAGGAATCAGGCGATGTTCTGATCAGTTTTAATCAGTTTTTACTATATTTAGGCGGAAGTCATGATTTAATACGAGTTTTGTTTTCAGACATACACTGGGCTTGCCAAAGGAAAATTGTAGAGACTGATTGACTCAACGGTCCGTATGATTTAGGTCCGAAGAAACCGTCACTGAAATTAGCTTATTTCCTTCTTGCTTTTTTACGTATTTCTAATGAAAAGTATCTGTAAGACTCTTCCACGTTTAGGAACCTTGTTCTCGCGTTCGAACATGACGGAATGGGCATTAATTTGTCATTCCGAATGAAGTCCGTTAAAACAATCATTTGCAAAACAAACTAGCTGTTTAAATAGTCTAAGACCATGCTTCAAAAGACCTTTTCAATCCTGTGATTCTATACGATGACAGTTACTACGACGGCAAACTTACTCTCTCGTGCATAGTACACTCCATATGTTGTGTCTAACCTGGTGCTAGGTCAGGTGGCAACAATTGCTAGAGAAACTGTTTAAACAAGATTTACGGGTATTACTGTGATTCTATACGATGACAGTTACTACGACGGCAAACTTACTCTCTCGTGCATAGTACACTCCATATGTTGTGTCTAACCTGGTGCTAGGTCAGGTGGCAACAATCGCTAGAGAAACTGTTTAAACAAGATTTACGGGTATTTGAAATTCAAACTGGCCGGCATCCCTGCGTTAACTCTATTGAGCAAAATAAACTTATTTATCAACAACTACGACGATGAAAGTTTTCTTACTTAAAGGAATTCAAAAGCAATTCCCCGAAGCGGTAGATCATAAGGGAAACTAACAAGTTTGTGAGTCCGAATCGATATCGCAAATGCATTCCACATGCATAAAAAGTGTAAAAACTTTACATTTGCGAACTTTTGCCAATCAAACTTCCTA
Source organism: Ptychodera flava (assembly GCA_001465055.1). Lineage (NCBI taxonomy): Eukaryota > Metazoa > Hemichordata > Enteropneusta > Ptychoderidae > Ptychodera > Ptychodera flava. The sequence goes on from LD349730.1 coordinate 30,966, forward strand.
TTCTCGTGAGTAGCAATAGACAATCTCTAGTTTAACATCTGTCAAATAATATGTGCGTAAACACATTGTAAGTAGAGTAAAATACCTCTCTGTCTCTATCTCTCTGTCTCCCTCTCTTACTGTCTCTCTGTCCCTGTCGGCTCTCTCTCTCTCTCTCTCTCTGTCTCTCTCTCTGTCTCTCTCTGTCTCTCTTTCTCTGTCTCTCTCTCTCTCTCTGTCTCTCTCTCATATATTATATTTCCAGGTGGTAAGTTCATTCACTCAACATTGATTATTGAAAATCAATCAAAGTCATCAGTGGAACTATAAACTACCGTTACGGATTGAACCTTGAATTCCGACATTAAATCATGAAATATATTACTCTTTAACATTTATCTTATAATCAATTCTTCTTCCAGTACATATTTTTTTTAAACATTAAAAAACTTTATTACATTAGAACAAAACAAATTCAGAACATAAAACAGATTACAGAATCGTCGAGGTCGATCCCTCTTAGCTTAAGCTCCTGGCGTAAGATTCCTTCAATGTTTGATCTTTTTGGGATAATACATCGAAATTTATGAATTGACCATTTGGCGATCAAAATAATAAGATTTACATAGCTATTTACAGTTGCATTGATATCGATTTCTATTACAATACACTTAAATGACAAAGGTACATGTGTTCCACAGGGAATCTGAATGATGTCTTTAACAAATTTGCAAACTTTCTTAGCTTCTGTACATTCAAAGAAACGATGCTGTGTAGTGTCTACACTGTTACAATAGTCACACAAAGAATTGTATTTTATCTTCCACTGATAAAGTTTTAAATTGTTTACACATCTTTTATGTAAAAATTTCCAGTTAAATTCTTTTAATTTGTTTTCGTCTGTAATCTTGTGTGCCAAAACCCATATCTTGCTCCAATTTACTGCTTGCACAAGATCTTTCTTCCAGCTGAACATTTTTGCTGGGTGTGACACGCTGTTAATCAAGAACTTATAAACCTGCTTTGTATGCAGCTTCTTTAGCTTTACACCATCTCCTAGAATCATTATATCTATACGACGTCTCGAAGAGATGAAAATTCTGTACATAGAGTTCCATTCAATATTTTCAGAGAAACTATGTTCTCTTTTCACTGGAATTAAGTTTCATGCTTCAAGAATACAGCGATAAAACTCAGGCAATTTAGCTACAAAAATCCCAGAATTAACTATTTGCTTTGACAGAACGTCACGGAGGATAGAATGCTGCACTGTTGGTTCAAGTAAAAACAGAGGGTAGTTTTTCCAACAAGCTTCCCCTTTGCTAATAATTCTCTTCATCCATATTAACTGAAGAGATCTGACTTTCAAACGAAAAACTGGCATGTTACAGCCCCCTTGATTGAAAGGGCCGGCCAAAATTCTCTTATCTATATTACTACAGCCTTTAACGATAAATTTATAAATTAACAGGTCAACTTCCTGAATAATATGCTCAGGTACCGGAATCATAGAAGCTAAATATGTAAGCTTCGACAACCCCAGTACATTAATTATAACAACTTTACCATACACTGTCTGGTGGCTTTTACACCATGACGTCAGAGTATTTTCAAAACTAACAACTTTTGAGCCCCAATTTAGATGTTCACACTTTGCACGATCGTATCCAAACCAGACACCAAGGGCTTTAACAGACTGGTCAGTCCAGTTCAGATCAGCGATCTTATTTTTACAATTCCTTTCACTACCCAGCCAGACAGCTGCTGTTTTTTCAATATTCATTTTTAAAACTGAAACCTTTTCAAAATCTTTCATTACTTTAAGTATTACATAAATTGAATTCACATCTTCTACAAATAATGTAGTGTCATCAGCTAATTGGGCAATCTTCACCTCGTTACGTATTACATCTTTGCATGGTAACTGTAAACCTTTGATTTCATTACACTGCCTTATTTTACAGGCCAAAACTTCTGCACATAAAATGAAAAGTAAGGCACTTAGAGGACATCCTTGTCGGACGCCTGTAAAAAGTGAAAAGAAATTTGACATCCAACCGTTGTTAATAATGCAACTCTTAACATCTGAATAAATTACATTAATCCATTTCATAAAATCTGCACCAAAACCAAAGTTATGCAATGTTTGGTGTATAAAATCCCAATTCACACAGTCAAAGGCTTTTTCAAAACCAATAAACAACGCCGCACCTGGTATATTATACTTTGCTGTATAGTGAAACATATCATGTATAAGTCTTACCACTTCACCAATGTAACGACCTTTTATGTATCCCACCTGATCGCTGTTTACAATACTATGAATTACTTTTGACAGTCTATGCGATAAAACTTGGGTAAGGATTTTGTAGTCTACACAAAGTAAAGACACATGGCGCCAATTCTTTAATAGCTCCCTATCATTTTTCTTATATAGAAGAGTTAGAATGCTTCTTTGTTGCGAAACTGACAGATTGCCATTCTGAAAGGCGCTATTGAAAGAATTAATTACAAAATGACCAATTAATGGCCAACAAGTGTGATAAAATTCTACACTAAAACCGTCATACCCTGGAGACTTATTCTTTTTCATCTTACGCAATGCATTAATACACTCATTGTTAGATATCTTCCCTTCACAGATATCTTTTTGGACACTTGATAGTTTAGGCAAGGTGGCATCGCCCATAAAATCGTCAAAATACAACTTTTGTTTCTCGTTTCTATACAATTCTCTGTAAAAACGGACCTGCTCACTGAGAACACTCTCCGAGTCAGTAATCGCAAGTCCATCTTTGGTTTTTAACTTATCAATCATTTTCTTTGCGCAGTTTCTTTTTTCGAGACTCAGGAAATATTTTGTAATCTTCTCCCCTTTTTCAACCCAACGCGCTCGTGCTCTTATTTGATACCCTTGAGCTTCTTTAAGCAAAATATCATCAAGTTCCTGAGACAAATTCTCGAGATACACATAGTTTTCATCTGTGGGATTATTGCTTAGGCGCCACTCACTCTCTTTTATCGATTCTTCAATATCCTGTTTCAGACTACGTTCTCTCCTTTTGTTTTCGCAACAGAACTTAATGGTAAAATATTTCAGATATTTCTTAACTAACTCCCACTTTGTCTGTTCACAATCCAACATAAGCGTATTTCTCAGTACATATCTCCACTTCAATAGCAAGTTTGTTCAAATACTTAATATCCTCTAAAAGCGAGTTATTAAATTTCCAATAACCCGGACCTTTGTCGTGCTTACAGTAGCTAAAATGTAGTTCAACAGCCATATGGTCTGACTTACATGCTGACAAAATTTCACATTTCAAAGTGTTTTTCTGTAATTCACTTGACACAAGAAAGTAATCTAGCCGACACATTGTAAGAGGCTTTCTCCGTCTCCATGTATATTGCCTCTTACTCAGATGTACCTGACGCCAAACATCGCATAAATTAAAAGAATTGATCATACTTTGCAAAATTGACCTTGCATTGTGTTCGTACGCACATTTCACACCATTAACACTCGAAAATTTATCAAGCAAGGGATTAAGTGTTAAGTTGAAATCTCCACACAGAACTAAATTATCATCAATGAAATGACTGAGAAGACTTTTCACACTTTTGAAAAAGTTACACTTAGCAACAATATTATTTGGTACATAAACATTACAGACACAAAAATCAAAGCCTTCGATACAAATTTTAACAAAAATATACCGCCCACTGCTATCCTTTTTAATGTTACTTATATCAAACTGAAGTTTATTTGTAAATAAAATGGCCACTCCGCAACTATGGACTGTACCATGATTGTACAGTATCTTTCCACCCCACTCATTGCTCCAGAAATCCTCATCCCCGCTTTTACTATAGGTTTCTTGAAGACAAATTATATGAAATCCTTTCTCACGAACCCAGTTAAAGATAGTGCACCTCTTCCTTTTTTCTCGCAAACCTCTTACATTAAGTGTTGCAATTTTGAAAATCATGACATAGGATGGAGGGACTCTGTTATATCATAACATTTACACAGACTTCGCATTACTTACAGAAAAATCAACAACAGAAGATGTACTTGATGACATATGTTCGGAAGTCCTACTAGCGGTCAATGGGGTTATCGTAGCTTCTTTCATTTTCTTCTGCAAGTTTTCGATTGGCGTTGGTGGAGATCTGTCCTGTTTCTTTCTTTTTCCAAGCCTTGTGAAGAATCGCGCGATCCCTCCTCCTTTCCTAGCGTTTTCGCTGCCATCGACGGGCGACACGGGATTTTCCACCGTTGATGATCCATGTACGCGATCGCGACTTTTGTTTTTATCTACACCACCTGTTGATTTCTCTTCAGGACTTGAGTGTACTACGGCACGCGTTGTCACCAAGTTTGTAGACGATTGCCTAATTTCGTCGATAGCCATGTCAATGACACTCTCCACTTCTCTAATTCGCCTTTAATATGATTCAACGAAATCATCGACGGCACTTGGTTGGTTCTTAGCCTGACACTTTGCAGAAACATGGCCAAAACGCTTGCAGATATAGCATCTCTTGCCATTTGGGCAATCGCGACCTCTATGGCCAGTACCTTTACAATTGTAGCAGTGCAAAGGTGGACGGTTAGGACAGCTATGTGCTTCGTGATCATCTTTCTTACAATGAAAACATTGCTTTGGTTGTCCGCTGTAGAAAATCCTAATTGGATATGATTGTACTCTGCTATCTGATGTTAATATTTTGAGGTCGACGAAATTCGGTATGGGCTTCTTTATCGCAGACACATAAGTAAATCTATTACCGTTGTAATACATGGTCTTATCGATCGGATCAGCTACTGTACACCGAACGACAGGATCCACCTGTTCACAATACTCACAAAGAAAGGTGCTCATTGCAGAATTTGTCACGTGCATTGGAACATCATGAATAGAGATTCATATCTTGTCTTCACGTGCAGAGTTAAACGGACTCAAAATGACGTGGATTCCAGCAATGTCAATACCATGTGTTAGCAATTTGTCACGACTTTTGACATCATTTGCATAAATTATCCAATATCTTGATCTTGAAATGTACTGAACTCCGATGATACCATTCCGCCCAACCACCTGTTTACATGCATGTATAATGTCAAGTTCTTTCAAACCTTGTAATTAACCGGTAAAAATGTTGAATTTAACCTTCAGTTCTTGATTTTCGATGACTATATCTGAGATACCTGTACGTTGCGTCTCTGTGGGACAAGTGTTAGACTTCTGTGTGAAAGAGTTTACACTATCTTCCGTAAAGTTTGAAGCAGATGGTGAATACTGTATATTCTCGTGAATCCTGTTGGCGTGCAAATAATAATCCTATGCAGCTTTTAATTTTACAGCAATTGTACAGCGACCATTGTCTTTGAAATTAATAGATCGTGTTTCACTATGAGACAGACGGTTTTGTACTTGATGTAGTATGTGAATCCAAAGAAAATGGCTGAAACGTTTGCTTAAATGTTCTTCAAAGCATCTTTCACCCACTCAAATTTAAATCAAATATTAAAATCAAGGGTCATGATGAAATTTTTTGTTCTAGAGTAACTTATTACTCAAGATTAACGGATATTTGAAATTACTAATGGCCAGAATCTCTGCATTAACTCTATTGGGGAAAAAACTTTCTTTATCAAAAATTGCTGCGACTGTTTAAGTTTTCTTACTCCGAGCACTTCAAAAGTAATCCTCGGAAGCAGTGTGCGAAATTACGAGAAAATAGCTTCAGGTCATAAGGGCCTGCACCAAGCCAAAGCTTCAGGTTCTTACAGAAAACTGCCGGTCCTCAATAAATGCAGTTGTTAAACGACCATTAAAATCAACTTCTCCACCAATACTATGCTTTTGAATGTTATAATATTTAATTTTTCATTTCCTTTTATCAATAGAGTCAGCAAGTATTCACTCCAAAAGACTATTGTATACATAGCTTGCAGAGTAGTCTAAGTGAATGATCATGAATGATTTATCTACATTATTTGCAATCTCAAAAAGATCACAGCCCTCCTCTTTCTCACTGTCATGCGCATGCATATATCAATATTTTTCACCATTGGGGGGACTATGGGACTAACAGGAGAATTTGACATTTTTTCTAGCCATGTCAAATCCTCCACTCTTTGACTATAAAATGATGTCAAACATCCAGGGGCCGGCGAATACAGGCTCGTGCACTGGCTACGTGAGGCTGATGAAAGCGAGAAAGTTTGTCTCTCATGACTTTCTATTGGGGATGATGCTCTCTACATGGCTGTGTACAATTGCACACTACACCAGGGAATGTGATATTGTGATTTGAAAATGGTTGGCAACCTGAAAATCACTTCTGAAATTAGCAAACGCGAGTGATAGAAGAGTGAGTGAATAGCTTAGTACCCCGACAGTCATGAGTAAGGGGAGTATATGAATAATTTTTTTTTGCAAACATTGATCACCACGTCTTTTTTATTGTAATGTGAAACAGAAGGGAGAAAATACTTGGTATGTATGTTGATATGACGCATGGATTACTTTCAAAATTTTTCAAAAAATAAATATGCGTAAATGTGACCTCTGTTGCATTCATGAAGAAACAGATGAAGTTATACTTTTAATTAAAAGGGCAAGTATCGTAACTTTTTCTCGATTATAGAAATTGCAGACAATATGAATGGCACACGTCGAATGAATGCATATTTCTGATCGAAAAGTGTTGCCTGAGCGATTGCAGGGTCTCATCGCCCTTTGAAAGCTTAAAGTTATTAAAATGACTCTGAAAAGTTTGACAGACACTCGATACTGCTGAAAACCATCGACACGATCAGTGAATGATACCGTAACATCTTAGAGACATAACGTTTTGCGACATTTAGGCCTACAGCACAGGATGATGGTGAGTTTTGCATGCCAGTCGTAAAACGGTATACATCGAAACAATTTGAAGCCCTACTCTCGGCCTCTGAGAGTATATAATACACGACGGATCGTGCAACTCGACAAAACTGTTATGATAAGGCCGCTCTGTTTTATATAAAATGTACACTTATGATCACGTCGATATATCGCGGTAACAGTCGGCCTTGTGAACTTTTGTTGAAGACCAACGAGCAAGCAAGATGTTCTAGCGGTTCACATGCAAACGCAGCGAAACGTGAACTTGATTGTCGACTGCAGGTACCACAATTGAGCTGTCATGTAACATCTAGTCCTTGTATTGGGCGTAGTTTAAAACCATAGAGGTACTAAATAAATACCTCCAGGTTCAAAACCAAATATGTTTTAGTCAATAGCGCTATTCTCGTAGTAGGTTTTTGTCTTAAACTCTCAGTGGAAAATCAAAGCAAAGAAAATGGAGCCAGTTTGACAAAGTGAAGGGCTGTATTATGTACATATGTACATTTGTGTGAATTCCGAACACTTAAAGTGTGGAACTAGTGAAGTGATACCGGGTGTTGTTGTCTTATGACACAGATATGCTAACATGACCAGGGTTACACTCACTAGACGAGTATTATTATAATATTGTGTCGTATTGTTGCACCAAAATCAATCCATTCCGTTGCCAGAATCTGCATGCACGGACGTAATTCATCCTGATCTGAATGTAATCAGCTGCACCGTGCTATGCGCGTCGATCGGAGGGATTAGAATCTTCATAAATGTAAAACGTCGCAAGACAAAAAATCATTATGTCGCGTCACTGTCCATCCCCCCCCCGGTCTGGCGTACCATATAGAGATTGAATTCCCCCGGCGAATTCCCCACTACCAGGACACAAAGTGCGATCAATATCCCCTGTTGCCCCGCACTCTCACGGTGGAAAACATTGATAGGTGCATAACATTCAAGTCTGAATCCCATTATTCAGAGTCAGTCATCATCTGCATCTGTTACAGGTCTTGACGGAGAAATTTTCATCATTTATTCCAAATTTCAGTCGGTCATAAGGACTGACATGTTGCTAAAAACTTTCGGCCCGACGAGAAATCTGTCGGTCTCGGACCGTCGGACCGACGTTAATTTCGCACACTGAAGTGGCATATCATTGACAAAAGATCATTATGGCATATCATGAGAGAAACGAAAAATGGATACGCATTCTATATTAATAAAAACTGTGAAAGCTCTAAATTGGCGAACTATAACGGACCAAACTTCGTAGTTTGTGAAGATTACATTGAGTTTACCTCAATGTCAAACAATATGTGGGTCAATACTTAATAAGTACAGTCTCTCTCTCTCTCTCTCTCTCTCTCTCTCTCTCTCTCTCTCTCTCTCTCTCTCTTTTTCTCTTTTTCACTTATTTTATTTTCTCTGT